>JAJKFI010000004.1:1336837-1388625 GCA_029204185.1 Lerista edwardsae
GTGTGTGTGTGTGTGTGTGTGTGTGTGTGTGTGTGTGTGTGTGTGTGTGTGTGTGTAACATGGGAGATGAGAAGGTTCCCCTTTACACATGACTCTGAAGTGCAAGTCACCAGGGCTCTATTTCCCCCCCCCCCTTCTCATAACCTGCAAAATTATGCCTGCTTCAGAATATGTGGGGAGAAACGTCTGCTTCCTTGGCATGCAAGGACTATAGCCAGAGAGTGGTCTTGGAAAGGAACATGGAGGCTAACGTTGCAGCCCCTGGCTTGGTCCTGAGTGCCAACTTACCAGGCGTCAATCCCCTTCTCCTGTGAGACTCGGCAAAGGCAGTTATCCGGGGCCAGCTGATTGCAATTTCCTCCGCTATGTAAGGGGGTAAGGAGAGGATGTAATTAAACAGGAAATTAGATACAGTGCAATCGGAATGCAGTAATTCCCACCCAAAATGATTCTGCCTTCGTTTGGATCCCAACTCACGATCCAGAAACCTGCCAAGTCCACCCTTTGGGGTGACTCTATTTTTTTTTTTCCATGCAACCCAAATTAGACTCATCCACCTAATTTCTGATCCCATTCCCATGCTGCAGAATAGGATGGTAGAATGGATGGCACCACTTCCATCCATCCATCCATCCATCCATCCATCCATCCATCCATCCATCCATCCATCCATCGTATTTATATACTGCTTTTCAACAAAAAGTTCACAAAGCGGTTTACAGGCAAAAAATATTTATGAAGTTAAATGGCTCCCTGTCCCCACAGGGCTCACAATCTAAAATAAAATAAAATAATGCAGAACACCACCAGCAACAGCCACTAAAAAGACACTGTGATGGGGTGAAGAGGGACAATTGCTCTTCCCCTGCTCAATGTAAAAGGAACAACACTTGAAAAAGTCTCTCTTGCCCAGTTAGCAAGGAAAACTTCAGACTGCAAAGAGAGCCACACTTCCAAATGCTCCTCAACGTGAAAAAACAGAGGCGGACTGCTTGTGGGGCAGCCCAGGGCACTTGCCCAGGGTGCTGAAGTTGCCGCCTGCATCTTGTATTCACCCACCCGCCTTTCCCTGCATCCATTTGGCTCAGACATGGAGTGTTCCCAGCTGCTGGGGATGTTGTGGGATGGCGGCGCTAGGTGGTCAGCCTAACGTCTGTTCCGGGTAAGATGGTGGAAAGCCACATAAAAGATAAAATCCTAAAACATGTAGAGGAACAAGTGTTGCTGAAGGAAAGTCAGCATGGCTTCTGTAAGGGTAAGTCTTGCCTCACGAACTTTTTGGAATTCTTTGAAAAGGTCAACAGGCAAATGGATGTGGGTGAACCTGTGGATATCATGTATTTGGATTTTCAGAAGGTGTTTGACACAGTCCCCCACCAAAGGCTGCTGAGGAAACTTCATAGTCAGGGAATAAGAGGGCAGGTCCTCTTATGGATTCAGAATTGGTTGAGGGCCAGGAAACAGAGAGTGGGGGTCAATGGGCAATTTTCACAATGCAGAGAGGTGAAAAGTGGAGTGCCCCAGGGATCTGTCTTGGGGCCAGTGCTTTTCAACTTGTTCATAAATGACCTGGAGACAGGGATAAGCAGCGAGGTGGCCAAGTCTGCAGATGACACAAAACTTTTCCGGGTGGTGAAAACCAGAAGGGATTGTGAAGAGCTCCAGAAGGATCTCTCCAAGTTGGGGGAATGGGCAGCAAAATGGCAGATGCGTTTCAGTGTAAACAAGTGTAAACAAGTGTAAAGTGATGCACATTGGGACAAAAAACCAAAACTTCACCTATAGGCTTATGGGTTCTGAGCTGTCTGTGACAGCTCAAGAGAGAGATCTTGGGGTTCTGGTGGACAATTCAATGAAGGTATCGACCCAGTGTGCGGCAGCAGTTAAGAGGGCTAATTCCATGCTTTGGGTAATTAAAAAAGGGGTTGAGAATAAAACAGCCAATATTATCATGCCATTGTACAAATTGATGGTAAGGCCGCACCTGGAATATTGCGTACAGTTCTGGTCACCACACCTCAAAAAGGACATAGTGGAGCTGGAAAAGGTGCAGAGGAGAGTGACGAAAATGATTACGGGGCTGGGGCACCTCCCTTATGATGAAAGACTGCAGCGTTTGGGGCTCTTCAGTCTAGAAAAAAGGCGCCTGAGGGGGGACATGATTGAGACATACAAAATTATGCACGGAAGGGATAGAGTCGATAGAGGGATGTTCTTTTCCCTCTCTCAAAACACCAGAACCAGCGGACATCCGCTAATACTGAGGGTTGGGAGAGTTAAAACAGATAAAAGGAAATACTTTTTTATCCAGCAGGTAGTTATTCTGTGGAACTCTTTGCCACAGGAGGTGGTGATGACATCCGGCCTAGATGCCTTTAAGAGGGGATTGGACGGCTTTCTGGAAGAAAAGTCCATCGTGGGCTATAGGCCATGATGGATTGTGCAACCTCCTTACATTAGTATTAGGCTATTTCAGAGTACCGGGTGCAAGGGAGTGGCAACAGGATGCAAGCATCTTGTTGTCTCTTGCCTCCCTGGGGCACCTGGTGGGCCACTGTGAGATACAGGAAGCTGGACTAGATGGGCCTTTGGCCTGATCCAGCAGGGCTCTTCTTATGTTCTTATGATGTTGCCTTGCCTTAGGCACCATCAGAGGCTGTTAGGGCTTTGAACAGTATCTCTGGAAAACCAGAACAATAGACAAAGGGCTGGGCCAGAACTTTTCTCCTTCCTGTGCTAGATACAGAAGTAGTTTAAAAGTTTTTAAATCCTTGAAAAAAGTGTTTCCTTCCACCCCACCCCAGCATCAAAATGTCCAGAAATGTTCTACCGCTAGGCTGGCCACTGTTGGAACAGAAGGATTGATTAGGATTGCTCCAACAGGGCACTTCTTAGATATCTATACAAGAAATAGGATAATCTACCTCATTCAGTTGTGCTATAAGGCAGATTTTGCCACGCTTCAGATGCAGATGTGCAATAGGATATGGGATAAAATGGTTGTCTATAGGTGTGATAATACGTTGTCACCTATTCCTATTCACCTGTTTGAGGTGAATAGGAATGAGGTGAACACCTATTCACCTCATACGGCTTCCCTTTTTTGTTTTGAAATGCAGAGCACAGACAAATGCAGAAAGAGATGGATATCACAACTTGTGGGAGGAAAAGCAGAGGAGAAATCTTTTAATAAAGAACTTAAATAAGCAACAGAGCTCTTACCCAAAGAGATCACATTTTCGTAATTCTCCTGCATGTCGTCACTGGGATTCAGGATAACTTGCTGCAGTGCCTGGAGAAAAATAAGGCACAATCACCCATTTTTTGTGAGTCACTTTAACTCATACAATCACATATCACACACACACACACACACACACACACACACACACACGCACACACACCCCTTCTGTCCTGATCACACTGGTCAGTAACCATGTCAGGACTCAATATCTCGCCTCTCTGCAAACTGCAGTGACTGACTAGGTTTTTTCAATTCCTTAAGAGAATTGATCCTTCCATACTAATCTCTCCAAGAACCTGAAAACCAAAAACTCTCTTAATATCAATCAATCAATCAATCACTAGTATTTATATACCGCTTTTCAATACAAAGTTCACAAAGCGGTTTACAGGCAAATAATAACATAAAAGTTAAATGGCTCCCTGTCCCAAAAGGGCTCACAATCTAAAAGAATGGAGAACACCACCAGCAACAGCCACGAGAAAGACACTGTGCTGGGGTGAAGAGGGACAATTGCTCTCCCCCTGCTAAATATAAGAGGACACCACTTGAAAAAGTGCCTCTTGCCCACTTAGCAGGGGTTCTAACTTAGCAGGGGTTCTAATATCTGTCAGTTAGAACCACTGGAAATGCTGTGCACTTTAAACAAACAGAAAAGAATCCAATTAACAGCAAGATAAACAAAATCTTTGTAAATATGTACAGAAAGTCCTCTTTGTATGCAAACTCGCTGTCTGTGACCTCACTTAACTGGGAGGCGCAGAATTGCCACTTCCCTTGTTATCTGCGCCTTTGTCCTTGTTATCCACTATGCAGAGGCCTTCCAAAGGCTGTGACCAAAACACTGCACATGCAGGATGAGACCCTTTTCTTCAGGAATGACGTAGCTATCATTCTAGGGTTTTGGGTTTATAATCACTATAGTGGGTGAATTTCCCCTTTCCACCAATAGGCATACATGGTGAAATAACCTTTAGCCACCCTGTCTGTGGGTATGGCAGGTTGCCCAACACAACACAGGGTGGCTAATCTATTTTAAGTGCCTTTGAGTGCCAGGGCCCATAAATGCCTGCTAGCAGATTCAAAAATGAGAATGTACTTTTAAAAACCTATCTAGGAGGTTAGTGAGAGCACAATCCTAACCTGGAGTTAGGCCAGCACAAGGGATACCCTAAAGTATGCTTGGATCACTCTCGGACAGAGGCGGATCTACAGGGAGGGCAAAGCTCTAAGTGTTGCAAGAAGCCTTACCCTGTCATGTAAATCCCTCCTCTCCCTTGCTGCTGTAGCCAGTAAGCAACGCCAAGATGTTGCTTTTCCCTGTGAGGATTAGCTAAAATGGTGCAGGAGAGGAGTGATTTCCACTGCAAGGTAAGGCTTCTTGCAACACTTAGAGCTTTGCCCTCCCTTAGATCTGCCTCTGCTCTGAGTCAGAGAGGCCAGCAAACAGACATGCGCCATCCTCCCTGACTTCAAGAATGGTCCAAACATGCTTTACATGCAAACATGTTGGAGTGGTCCAAACACCCTTGTGCTGGCCTAACTGTGCCAGCGTAACTCCAGGTTAGGATTGTGCTCTTAGTCACACCACAAAGCCAGAGGGATGGGCTGCAACTCAAGGCTAGGTCATGTACTTTGCATGCTGAAGGTCCCACGTTCAATGTCCAGCAGCCCAAGCAGGGCTGGGAAAGAGCCCTGTCTGAAGCCCTGGGAAACTGGCAGTGTTGATACCAATACCAAACTGGACAAATAGTGGAGTACTGTATTACAGGAACAGTCAATCCTCATTGTCCGCTAGGGTTAAGTTCCTGGAAATCCTCTCAGATAGCAAATTTGCAGATAATGAACCACTGATCCTATGTAATGGAATCAATGGGGTTCGGTGCAGCATGAACCATAATGAACCTTAATTCTATGGGATTAAGCGGGTTCGATGCATGGTGTACCTTCTCTGCCATCAGAAGAATCCAGCAGAGACCCTCAGGGAGCCAGCAGAGTGCAGCAGGAAGTGCCGAAAGATCTCTGAATGCCGCAGGCACCTTCCAGAGGCTGCAGGGATCTTCAGAATGGCACCTGCGACCAGAATGAACCCCTTAAACATGGCCGGTGGATGCTTCTGCTGGCCATTTTAAAGGGGTCACTGCTGGTTGCAGGTGCCATTCTGAAGGTCGCTGCAGCCTTTGGAAGGTCTCAGCATAGTGGATAATAAGGGGCAGATAAGGAGGTAAGTTTCAATCCTGCCCCTTGCAGATAAGCAAATTTGCATATAGCTAGTTCGCATATGAAGAGGACTGACTGCATACTCATGGTCTGATGCGGTTTGAGGCAGTTTCATGAGAATAGTGGAGGTAGAATGGAAAGCATGAATGTGGGGAGGACTCAGAAAGGGCCATATACAGCCTGGTAAGGGCAAGAGGTGTGGACTGATGGCTGAGCTGTTAGTATTGCCTGAAGCTAAGCAGGAGAATCTGGGGTCTATTTTTGGATGGGAGACAGAATGCCAGGCTGGGACAAGCTGCAGTACCTGTTGTGGCAGAACAGAGTCACTGTGGAGCTGATTAGCCAGTGCGGGAATGTGGTCAGCCAGCAAAAGAAGGTCAGCCAGCAAAAGAACAGAGTCCAACCTTGAGGACCTGTCCATCACCTGCTGAAGCTCGAGGTCATATGGCCAGAGGAGAGAACCACACTGTGAAGGCTACATCTGGGACTGAGGATTTGGGTGAATCATAGAATACTGCTTATTTGTAAAAGCCCCATTGAAAAATGGAGGTTTAGACTGTTGTGTATTTGTGTAAATAGTAGCAGAGTTGGGGGCTTGGAGACCCATTTTAGCGCTTGGCTTATCGCTCCGATGCGAAGGACTGAAGCAATCGCCACATTTCCATAACAAAGTCTCTTTATTGTAGCGAAAGTAAGAAAGGTACAAAGGTTCAATCTGCCGGCTAGGAAGCCGGTGAAGTTTGGGCCGCTCGCAGGCGGCCGTTTTCAGTGCAGCTTTACATCTTAAGCACACACAGTGAAAAACTCCTTCTAACAACAGAACAAAGGGATGCAGCCAGAGTGTATCTGGTAGGTGGATACCTGAAGACCCCTTGTGCCCCATTTTACCCAATGGGGTGACTCTTAGAACACTATGAGCTCATGGGAATGTGCAGTGTTTCCAGCCAGGGCTTCCCGTGTGAAACTGTCTGCTTATTCTACACTATCAAGAAAGGGAGTACAACTACTATCCCAGTCAAGCTGGGAAGCTGACCTGCTCAAGGACTCACAGGTGCTCTATCTGATTCTGAGACGGAGAGACGGAATGCCAGTTTCAACCAGTTCTGAACTGTGAGATATGAAACTGCAACATAGACTAGCCTGACCATGTAAGCCTTCTTGGGCTTTTGCTTCGGCATGGGAAAGGTGGGGCATAAATTCTTCAAAATAAATAAAAAATATGTGTATACAGTAGTCACACTGCAAGCGGCAGATGGCATGCATTGATTGAACCCATTTGTTCCTAGGCGCAATCCTTTTCATCTCCACTCCTATATAGCAGGTCTGGGAAAGTCCTTGGTCTGCCTGAGACCTTGGAGAGCAGCTTCAAGCCAGAGCCAGGATGGGGTGGATTCATTTTATATTTAAAATGTGGACCCCACATTAAAAACGCCCATTGGCTAGGTGCACCAAAGCAGGGTCGTCAAATAGCAGCGTGCCTAAACACCGTCTCCCCGGCAAGCTGATGGGTGAACTAAATTCAAGAGGTTATGTGTAGACCTCTAGAATGGCTAGAGGCTAGAATGGCTAGATCAGGGGTGTCAAACTCATTTCATACAGCAGGCCAAATAACATTCATGATGCCTGCTGAGGGCCAGAAATGATGTCATTCAACAGGACATGATGTCATTCAGCAGGACATGATGTCATTCAGCAGGTCATGACCAGAAATAAGCACTTTTTTCTCAGCCACCCAATAGCTGCAAATGACAAGAGAACATATACAAATCTCGAACACCTTTCCAAGATATGGAAGAGCCCATTATCAGGCTCATAATAATAAGGTGACCAACTGTCCTCCTTTAGGGAGGACAGTCCTCATTTTGTAAGTTCTGTCCTCCCTCAAAAAGTGTCCTCCTACATGTCCTCCTTTTCAATATTTGAAGACTAATCTGTAAATCTCCGTATTCGATCGATGCGTGTGATGTGATGTATTTGTATTTGACATGACAATTCATCAAGGCTCTGTGTAAAGAGCAAACAAGAAAAAGCTAGGCCCTGGCTTGACTTTATTTTGAAAGAATTGTAACACAAGTAGGATTGAGAGAGCTTATTTCATTGGTTGTTTGCAAAAGGTGTGAAGTTATAGCTGGGGTCAGGAATGCAAGCTATTCAGAAAGGTTACATGTAGCTAGTGCTGAAAACAGGAGATGGCCCCTTTACCCTGATAGGCTAATTGATTGAGCCTGAGGGGTGTGGCCGCACAACCACCATCAAGACCTTCCAAACTGCAAGACTCCTCTAGATCATCCTCCGAGAAGATCATCAGACCTGATAAAGCTTGCAAACCTGCAGACTTCCCTTTGCAAGACTGGAATTGCTGTCTGAGGAACAAGGTGAACAACTAGGGCCTAGTCAGTGATAGGAGCCTAGTTTTCTTTGTTTTTTAAGGTATCTCTGTTAGTTCTAGTATGCTTTCTTAATTGTAACCCTTGTTTATCAAGGGTTTAGCTTTGGTTGTCTTTGGAACCAGATAAGATTCAGTGGCTAAAGTGGCATGCTTACCAAATTTTAAGTTACTCATTGGAAAAAGTCCCTGTAGTTGGGACTTGTTTAACCTGGGGAATTTTAAGGTTAAGAGGAAGTATTCTTAACTTTGGGCCCAGACTAGTAGCAGTGGTTGTGAGCGTTGTTCTGCTTAAGGTCACACGCTGCTGAAAAAATCACAGACCCATAGGGGCCCGGAACTGATTAGAGGGCATATGAGCCTGTGATTTACACTCAGTGCGGCGAGACGGCATTATGAGATGCATGCGCTCCGTGTCCTCCTTTTCGTTGTAAAAAAGTTGGTCACCTTACATTATCAGGCTCATAAGGGCCCATTATAAAGTCTGCCCTTTCAGCACAGGCAGCAGCAGGGTCAAATAAAGAGCTTCCGAGGGCCGCATCCGGCCCTCAGGGCCTTATGTTTGACACCCCCGGGCTAAATCCTCACTCGGTCATGAACCGCCCTAGGCTGCCCTTGGGCAAGTCAACCTACCTCGCAGGGTTGTTGTGAGGATAATAAACTGAGCTGGTCGCACGTTTGCTGCCCCCTTGGAGGAAAGAGTGCAGGATAGAAATGAAAATATGCACTTGAAGGAATAGGGGACGGGTGTGTTTTTTCGCCTCCCTTTGGAAAAGAGGCGAAAAAACCTCTTTCCACCCAGCATCTCGTTTCTTTCTTGCGACCGTTTCCGTTTGCCTTACCCTTTGGGTCTTCGATTATTCTTCCATAGTGGGGCGTCTTTGCCGGTCTCCGCTGCACCGGATCCGCTTCCGCAAAGACCCTAACGGTGGGAACGCAAGCCCTGGCGGCGTGTCAGCGAAGGCGGCCAGAAAGCGGAGCCCGATCCGGAGTCACTCCCTATCTTGCACATTCCACGCACTTGGGCTGATTTCTCTCTTTGGCTCCTCGGTTACCTGACGCTTCCGGTTCGGGCGCGAATGGATGGGCGTCTGCCTGCAAAATCCGGGGGACTCTCCCCCCCCACTCCTCCGCCGCGAATTTATTTTTTTTTTGCCTGCAGCCCAAGATAAACCACAACCCCCCCAAACTGCATGAGGTTGCAGACCGGCTTGGTATTGAATGGACACAGGAAGGGGCTGGAGCACGCTAGCGGTGGCTGGGATCTGATGCTGAGGGGCGAGGAGGGGGAGGCAGGAAGGCGGGGAGGAGGGTTGGGGGGGCGGAGGATCATAAAGAATAGAGAGAGAGAGGAGATCCGAGATCGTGGTGGTGGGAAGGGGGTGTCTCCTTGCCTTTCAGCTGCAAGGAGAATCAAGCTGCCTCCATTGCACATTGCAACTAGGGAGGGGGGTCCCCCTCTCAGCCACCGAGGGCTGCGCCAAAACGGCCTTTCATATACAGACCTCCAGCCAGGGAGAGACTTTCTCATTGTTTGAATTGTTCGGATCGGAATCCGAGAGCGGAATCCCCCCTCCGGGGTCTGCAGACCTTTTTCTTCTCCTGAGCCGGAGACATCAGGTAAACGCATTGAGGGGGCGATCTGGGCAGGAAAGTGACCCCTGCACAGCAAGACTCTTCCTCAGGGAGCCCTCCTGGGGGACGGGAAGGGGTCCGACAGGCCAGCGATGGAGGGGGTGGGCGGTGAGGTCCGGAATTGCTGCTTTTATTGACACGCGATCCTCTTTAAGGGCTCGATCCTGGTCCCTTGTCAGCAATGGGAACAATGGTCCAGCTAGCCCTGGGGAGTTCTCTTGTCTTTAAAAAGTTTCCTAGATACCTTTTGCGGTTTGTGCGAGCAAAAAGGGGAAAAAAATTGCCCTGGAGGCCAGTCCTTTGCCTTGCTGAAGCTCCTTTGTGCAAGAGGTTGCCTTCTTGCAGCTACACACTTACCTGGGTTTGGAGGAAATGTCAGTTCATAGAAAATGCCCACAGCTCTGGAGCCAACTCTCATGTCTGCTGAATTCCTGCTTTTTAAATTGAATTAAAAGACAAGCGTGTGCCTTGCGTATTGGACCCGGAGGGAGCCGAGGTGCCCATGTGCGCACAGCCACTTTTTCCTGAGTGGCCCTGCGCACATTGCCATCTCTTCACGGCAATTTCTCCTCTTCTGTGAAATGGGAATAATGAGGACCTACCGCACAATTCTTGCAGTGTTTGGGCATCACAGTAAGGGCTCTTGCAGATCAGGGGAGTCGCAGGATTGTTGTGCAGGATTGGGAGACCCAGCCATGCTTCTCTTTCACAGTCCAGTTTACTACCAAATCATGTGCTGTCTGGTATGGGGAAACGCTGCCTGGGTGGAATAGAGCCACATATGGTACTTTCACTAGGGTACAATAAACCTGCTTTGGGTGCTGCTGGAAACTGCAAAAACTGGGGCTGCTGAACAGCTGGATCGCTAATAGCACAGAGTTGGTGGGATACATTCAGCTTGTCTGGTCACAGCTTGTACAGGTCTGATCTGTTAACTGGGCAAGAGGCACTTTTTCAAGTGGTGCTCCTCTTAAATTTAGCCAGGGGAGAGTTAACTGGCCCTATTGACCCGTCACAGTGTCTTTTCTAGTGGATGTTGCTGGTGGTATTCTGCATTTGTTTAGATTGTGAGCCCTTTTGGGACAGGGAGCCATTTAACTTTAATTTTATTATTGTTTGCCTGTAAACCGCTTTATGGACTTTCGTTGAAAAGCAGTATATGTCGATTGTTTGATTGAACTAGTTGAATATGTGCTTGCATTGTCAAAAGTGCTTCCTTATTCCCGAGAATTCATGTCTTTTTAAAAAATTGCCCCTTCTGCAACAGAGTCTTTTGCCCCCTTCCCCCAGGGCCGGCTTTCAGCCAAAGTGACCAGTGTCATCACATCGGACCCCGTGCTTTGGGGGGGCCCCCGCACCAGTGCAGTGAGCATGTTCCTTGCTGCTGCAGTCAGGATCTCTCAGGATTGTATGTAGGTCAGTGGGGCCAGCAGAGCAGCTTTACCGTGGGCCCTCTCAGCTGCCCCAGCTTCTGAAGTGCCCAAAATGGGCCTCCTGGAAGCAATTGGCAGTGACGTCATCCTGTCACCACCAACTATTTCCAGGTGCCACATTTTGTGTGTGGCACCACAAGTGCTCTTCTTGGTGAGTGGGGGGGGGGCTCTGTGGGGAGTGTGTGGGGCCCCACAGGAATGCCCCACATTGGGCCCCGCCACTCCTAGAGCCGGCCCTGCCTCCATTTCACTAATTTGGACCACTAAGGGTGCAATCCTGAGCAACTTTCCAGCATTGGGGCAAGGGCAATGCAGCTCTGAGATATGGGAACAAACGTTCCCTATCTTGAGGAGGCTTCCATGACCTCCCCCCCTCCAAACTGCAAGATGCAGCACATGCCCCATTGGCACCGCTATGTCAGTCCTGGAAAGTTGGTTAGTATTGTGCCCTAAGTGTGCCACAAAAGCAACCAGCTGGCAATGTCTAGTTGCTTGCTTGCTTGCTTGCTTGCTTGCTTGCTTGCTTTCCATAGTGGCTTTTTGTTACATAACAGAAAGAATCCAGATACAAACCAACCCAAACCAACCCTTTCCCAGGTGCTCACTCATGATAGTACAATAGAATTATGACATATCAACATTCTCATTAACCCACCTCCCATTCTAAAAGTCTCTTTAAAATGTATGCAGTTTGAAGGATTTATAGCCGACCTTTCCCTCTGCATAAACAGGGTGCTCAAGGCATAATTTATAGGGGGGGAAACATGAACAAAATATAAAGTGCAGTAATTGTAAAAATCAAAGATTAGTGCCAGAAAGAAAATAATGAAGCAAAATGTAACTTAAACCCCAAAGCCACTAATTGAGAAGGGAAAGCAAGGCTCAAATGAGACAACCATCTAACAATCCTTCATCTGCTTTTTGATTCTGAATTTGCTTATCCATTTTCTCCATTATTAGTACTTTTAAAAACCCAACCCACATTTGAGGGCATTCTTTGTGCTTCCACGATTATGCTAGAACTGAACACATTACAGTCGGAAAGTTTTAGATTAATGGTTTATATATGCAGCCCATAGTGCTTCTAATTAGGATACAGCACAGCTGGAAAAGATGCAGAAGAGAGTGACAGTATGATTAGTGGGCTGGGTTACTCCCCTTCCAAGAAGGGGTGCCCCCTTTACATCATTTGGGGCTCTTCAGGCTAGAAAAGGTTCCCAAGGAGACATGATTGAGAGAGATAAAATAATGTGTGCAGCGCATAGAGGAAAGTTCTTTTCCCTCTCACACACACTCGTTTGATAACGAGTCTCTGCAAAAATAAAAGTGCTTGGCACTGATCCCCGTAGATGAAAGAGATTCTCATCTGCTTCTATAAAAGGAACAATTGGCGCATATGTCAGGGGAGGAAAGAGCAAGTCCCAGGAGAAAGCAGGATGACCAAGGGGAGTTACCCTAAAGAGGAGCGCACATGTATTCTGCCTGCTCCGTGCTTTCCCTTTACTGTAGCGGTCTCCAAACTAGAGACACCACCACCCTGGCGTAAACATAAAGCATCTATAAAAGCTGACTAATGAGAGAGCCAGAACAGACAAAAGGCATCATTTCTTTACCCAATGTGTAATTAATCTGTGGAACTCCTTGCCGCAGAATGTGATGATGGCACCTGGCCTAGATGTCTTGGACAGATTTATGGAGGAAAAATCCATCATAGTTTACAAGTCACGATGACTGTATGTAGCCTGTGGTCAGGAGGGTGCCTATCTCTGAATGCCAGATGCAAGGGAGTGACAATAGGATATGGGTATCTTGTTGTCTTGTGTGCTCGCTGAGGCATCTGGTGGGCCACTGTATTTGAGATACAGGAAGCTGGATATAATACAGCAGGGTCCTTCGTACGTTATGTTCTTATGTTTAATCAAAAGCTATTTCTTACCTTGTCTTAAACGATACCGTAGTTTGCTGGGTTCAGCAAAAGCAGGAGAATAAAAAATATAGCAATGCAAGCGATGTCACCTTCTGCTAAAGAAATGTGCGTATGTTCTTTATTTCTTAATTTTGCACCTTCTGCACAGCCTTATTCAGCTCTTTTTACAGAAACCTCTGCAGAGCAAGCTGATGGCGCAATCCGAACCAATTTTCCAGCATTGATGTAGCTGTGCCAATGGGGCATGTGCTGCATCCTGCAGTTGTGGGGCAGTCACAGAGGCCTCCTCAAGGTAAGGGAATGTTTGTTCCCTTACCTTAGACCTGCACAGCCCTTACCCTAGTGCTGGAATGTTGATTAGGAGTGTCAGCGCAATCCTATGGAATGCGCAGCATCGATGCAACATGGTTGCGTGTGAACCAACTCGGTGTTTGAAGTCAGGGCAATCCCAAAATGGTTGGTGCTGTTTTCTAGTGTGTAAACCATTGGAGTCAGACTCTGTTTTAAATTTATTTTTATTTATTTTTTGAATGTCTACTTTGCCTTTCTGCCCCATATTGGGGCACTGAAGGCGGCTCACAATATTAGAATTGTAAGCATTATAAACAGATAAAACAATAAAAAAATAAGATAAAACAATTAAAACAATAACACTAAAACAATTTAAAGTTTAAAAATAAACAAGCCGCAATGGATCCCACAGTTACAGTTAAAAGTGCCAGCCAGCATATCAGGGCTAAAAGCTTCTTTAAGTAAAAAAAGTCTGAAGACCTGCCGAAAGGTTGCCAAAGAGGGAGCTGTTCTTAATTCTAAGAAGAGGGTTTTCCACCACCGAGGAGCCACCACCGAGAAGGCCCTGGCCGCCATCCCCCTCACCTCGCTTGGTAGCGGCACAGTCAGAAGGGCCCTCTCAGATGACCTGAGAGTACAGGCAGGATTGTATGGAAGGAGTTGTTGTTGTTCAGTCGCTAAGTCGTGTCCGACTCTTCGCAACCCCATGGGCCACAGCCAGTGATATCATCCGGGCGCGCCAAGTACCGGAACGCCCGGATGACTGACAGCCCTCCGCCCCTATGGCAGAGGGCTGCCATGCCCCCCTGCGCCTCACAGAGCCCGAATTGCTCCATTTCAGAGCGATTCGGGACGCAAGGGAGGGAGGGCGGGCCCAGCAGCAGCTCGCCCATCCTCCGGAGAGGCGGTGCGGCCCGGGCCCGTCCACCAAACTGGTGGAACGGCATACCGGACCGTTCCACCTGGATCACACCACTGGCCACAGCACGCCAGGCCTCCCTGTCCTCCACTAGCTTCCAGAGTTGACCCAAATTCATGTTCATTGCTTTGGTGACACTATCTAACCATCTCATTCTCTGCCCCCTCCCTTCTCCTTTGGCCTTCAATCTTTCCCAGCATGAGGGTCGTTTCTAAAGAGTCCTCTCTTCTCATGAGTATTTGAGCTTCAGCTTCAGGATTTGTCCTTCCAGGGAGCAATCAGGCTTGACTTCCTGTAGGATTGACCGATTGGATCTCCTTGCAGTCCAGGGGACTCTCAAGAGTCTTCTCCAACACCGTAATTCAAAAGCATCTACTCTTCGGCGCACCACCTTCCTTATGGTCCAACTCTCACAGCCATACATTGCTACTGGGAAAACCATAGCTTTGACTATGCAAACCTTTGTCGGCAGGGTGATGTCTCGGCTTTTTATTAAGTTGTGGACCCAAGCCGTAAAGCCGTTATTCCATGTAAAGTGCTTTGAACCTTATTGATGGTACTGCATTAATAAAATAATAATAATAGACTGTATGATGTGGGTGGTCACTCTTTTTGTTTCAGGAGCCTTTGGCCTGCAGGGAGTTTGCTTGGCTCAGATCATGGAGGATGTGTGGCTCGTTGCAGATTCCAGTCAGAAACCGGTCTACAGGGAAACTCACCAGGAGACCTGTGAAAGTTTGGTGACTTTGAGTAAGTAACTCCATCATACAGCATCAGCTTCCAGGCCAAAGGTTGGAGATTCTAGAAGAGATGCTTGCTCTGCTTTGGTGTTTTCTAAAGAGCTGAAGACCTCACAAGTGCCTATAGCACTTGTCACCACCACCAACTGCTATGGGCACCTGGAGGCTGCTGAGCATTATGGAGGCTTGTTCACAGGGTTTTGTGTGAACTGGCCCTTAGAGGGATAGAAGGGGAAGCCATTAATTATGTCTACATCTCTAGGAGGAATGAGGAGTGCTGATAAGAAACAGATTTTCACCACACATAGTGGATATGTTCCATAAGGTAACAGAACTTCCATAAACTCCATAAGGCAGTGTTTCTTAAACTGTGGGTCGGGACCCACTTGGTGGGTTGTGACCTGATGTCAGGTGGGTTGCGGAAAGCTGGGAGCAGCCATCTTGGATGCTGCAGAGCTTACTCCTGCCATATTCCTTTTGTAACAACAGTTGGAATTTTTTTACATTGTGTTTTTCAGTGTTTTTACATAATACTGTAGCTGCCTTAAGCTTGCTTCCTGTCAGGGATGTTTCATGGTTGTGCAATTGCTGCAGTTCACGAAGGCCAGTTTGCATTCCAGGAATGTCATTTTATTGCATCACAGTGATGGCACTTCCTGCTTGATGATGGCACTTCTGGCTATGATATCACTTCCAGGTTAATGACTTCACTTCTAGTGGGTCCCGACGCGAGTGCCATTCTAAAAAGTGGGTCCCATTCTAAGACGTTTGAGAATCACTGCCATAAGGTAAAAGCTGCATTTTAGGCTGAAGTTTTCTGCCTTAGAGATTGCCCCTTTTCTCCTTCTTCAAGCAGGATCTTCCAGTTCCAAACCCAGTGAGATTTACCTGGTGGAAGAGGACGAGGAACCCTGCATCCAAGAGTCTGGTAAAAGGGAGAATTCAAGAAGAGCCAATTTAGGTGAGCAGTGCACATAGCTAGTGGATCCCAATCTTTTTTGTTCCTGAATTGCTTCATTTGGTGTCTGTTGGCCTTTGCAGAGTATGAAAACATTATTTTGTTACAGTGGTCAAGCCTGTGTGTATTGCAATCAGAAGTACATGACTTACACAAGTACATAATGGGGGACATCTTGAGAATTTTGGCTTTCATGGTTTTGGTGAAGAACTTTTGCTTTTTCAAAGCAAGTACAGCGCTCGTCATCTCTGATTGCGAGAAGAGTTTGGAAACACACGCAGCAGTGTGAAAGCTGCTGCTGGTGTCGTTTGTGTGTTCACTTGGCTAAAGCAAATCTTTATGATGCCCTGTATGGTTTTTAGCTGAGCCTCCAATTATTAGTCAACCAATCAGATATGCCTATGAGAAAACATAGTACCTGTTGTTCTAAAGGGAAAAATAAGTCGTTGTCCTGAAATTATGAGTGCCTATTAGAGGGCAAAAATGAGGTATATATAATACATTTTCCTTCAATTACCCTTTTAATGATATGCAAATTTAAGCCGATTTAATTGATTTAATTAAACCATGAAGTTTCATATGATTGTGTGACAAAAGGACGCAATCCTGACCAACTTCCCAACACTGACATTGCCAATGGGGCATGTGCTGAATCCTGCAGTGGAACAGTAGTTACGGAGGGTTCCTCAAGGTAAGGGAATGTTTGTTCCCTTACCTTGGAGCTGCACTGCTCTTACACGGGTGCTGGAAAGTGGGTTAGGACTTCGCCCTGAGATTTCTTTAATCCAGTGGCTGCACCAGTATGTAATTCATTCATTGTCTGCATTTATTTTCCCTTGGCACTTGAATACAGGCATAATTCACCATCACTGGAGATAGAATGTTACACCGGCAGAGGCGGAGGAAGGGTATAGCCCGGGGTGGCGTGAGCCCGGGGTGGACTCCATTGCGCGGAGTCCGCGGACGAACCCGCACGCTGTCTGGCCCACCCGCCCTCCCTGGTGCTCGTTCCGCTCCAAAATGGAGCTATTCCGGGCGCAAGGAGGCGTAGCTGGGCGACGCACGGGGGGCGGGGCAACATGCTGGGGACGCGGTTTCGTCGCCCTGCCATGGGTGCGCTCAGAGCTCCGTTCGTCCCTGTACACAGGGCAGCGTAGACAGTGGCAGTGACGGCATGTGGCCCGGGGCTGCCAGCACACATGCCAACAAAGCACCCTGCGGTCAATGGGGTGTGTTCCAGGGGAGGATTGGGGCTGGCCAGGGGCATGCTGGGTTGGATATCCAACCCATCTTCAGCATGCCCCTGGCCAGCCCCAACCCTCCCCTGGAACACACCCCATTGACTCACCTGCTCTGGCTGGGTGCTCCATTGGCGCATGTGCTGGCAACCCCGGCACCCGTGCAATCACTGCAGCTGCCACACCAACCACCTAAGCCAGTGATGGCGAACCTGTGATACGCCTGTCAAAGGTGACACGCCACAACATTTGGGGTGACACGCCAGCATTTACCAATGCCTGACAAAAACTGAATTTGCTTTATTTATTCTGCATTTTTTAATTATTTGGTGTTTCTTTATATAATACAAAGCACCACACATGATTGGACTGTAGTTTTAGTTTAAAAGGATTATTTGTCTTTTGTGTGTGTGTGTGGGGGGGGGCTGACACACCAGCGGAATCAAGTTAAGCATTTCCCAAAGTTTTGACACATTGAGCTCAAAAGGTTTGCCATCACTGATCTAGGCCTCAACACAAGACAGCACAACATGTTCCATCAGCACAAGACCTGGATACGATCGGGCAGTTATAGACAGCGGTGTTATGCTGCCGGAATGCTGGGCGGGACATCCGGGTGATCGACAGCCCGCCCATCACGTTCCGCAGCCGTTTGCGTAACGGATGCAAGTGGCATAATTGGTTACGCAAACGGCGTAACGCTCCGGAACGCGACGGGCGGGCTGTCGATCACCCGGATGTCCCGCCCAGCGTTCCAGCAGCATAACACCGCTGGTTATAGACCATGTTAAAATGCATCAGGGAGGAAGGCTGAAACCCTAAACACATTTACTCGTAGCACCCCCCCCCCCCCGAACAGAATGAGTGAACGTGTTTAGGACTGCGCTTTTCGTTTCCTGCGGGCCACACTGTGAGCCCCCCCTTCAGTCCACGGAGGGTCATACTGGAACCACTGTTGTCCTCTCTGTCTCTCCCAGCAGGTGAGGGACTGGGCAGTGAGGAGGAGGAAGAGAGCGAAGAGGAAGATGTTCAGCAGCAGGACAGCCTGGGGGTGGTGGAGCTGGATGCCAGCATGGTCTCGGGGGACTGCAAGAGCTTCCGCTGGAGGGTGGTCCAGCAGGTGGGCGGTGGCAAAGTCCTGGCCGGGGACGGGCCCCCCATCATGGTGCTGCAGAAGGGCTACGAGTGCGAGGACTGCGGGAAGGTGTTCAGCTGCAGCTCGCACTACAGCAAGCACCGGCGCACGCACACCGGGGAGCGCCCCTTCCGCTGCGGGGACTGCGGCAAGAGCTTCAACGTCAGCTCCAACCTCTACAGGCACCAGCGGGCCCATGCCAGTGCGAGCGCCGCCCCCGTGCCCCCCCGCGCCCTCCCTGCTGCCCACCCGCGGCTTGCCCTACCAGTGCAGCGACTGCGGCCGGTGCTTCCGCCGCAACACGGAGCTCGTGACGCACCAGCGCCTGCACACGGGCCGCCTGCCCTTCCAGTGCGGCGACTGCGGCAAGAGCTTCTCCTGGAGCTCCCACTTTGCCCGGCACCTGCGGATCCACACCGGGGAGAAGCCCTACCCCTGCAACGAGTGCGGCAAGCGCTTCAGCCGCAGCTCCCACCTCTACCGGCACCAGCGCACGCACGGCACCAACGCGGCCGCCAGCGTCACCAGAGCCTACATCTGCACCTACTGCGGGCGCAGCTTCAGCACCACGCTGCACTTCGACCAGCACCAGCGCACCCACCGGGGCCGCAAGCCCTACAAGTGCACCCTCTGCGGCAAGGCCTTTGCCGACGGGCTGGCCCTGGTGAAGCACCAGCGCTTGCACTTGATGGGCGGAGACCAGAGCCACCAGTGCGCGGAGTGCGGGCAAAGCTTCGGGGGGCGGTCGCAGCTGGCCCGCCACCGCCGGCTCCACGGCACCGCCGACAAGCCCTACGGGTGCGGCGAGTGCGGGCAGAGCTTTGGCTCCCGCACGCAGCTGGCTCAGCACCGGCGTCTCCACATCTCGGCCGACAAGCCGTACCACTGCGGGGAGTGTGGGCTCAGCTTCACCTGGAGCTCCCACTGGGAGCGGCACCGGCGCATCCACACGGGAGAGCGGCCGTACTCCTGCGGCGACTGCGGCAAGTGCTTCGGGCGCACCTCCCACCTGTACCGCCACCAGCGCACCCACGCCGGGGGCCAGCCCCACGTCTGCCCGGCCTGCGGCAAGAGCTTCAACAGCACCTTGCACTTCCAGCGCCACCAGCACACCCACCACCTCGACCCGGACGGTGCTCAGATCGCCGCTCGTGCCTGTGGGGACTGTGGCAAGCCCTGCGCCGGTCCTTCAGACCTGCTCAAGCACCAGTGCGTGCGCGTGGGGGAGAGGCTGTACCCCTGCCCGCAGTGTGGGCGCCGTTTCCACGGCACCTCACAGCTTTACCGGCACCTCCGCAGCCACACCCACCGGGCAGAGGAGACTGTGCTCATCCCAGCTGCCACACAGTGTGAGGAGATTGCGCCATGCTGAGGTGCCAGTCAGGCCCAGCCACCCGAGAGAGCAGGGTGATGGGGAGGAAGGGAACCCTGTCTCTAATAGGAAAATAGTGCTCCTAATAAGGATTCCCAAGGTGTTGAGGCCCAGTCCAAAGTCCTCTTGGAACCACTGTTTTCTGGTCCAAGTATGTTTTCTGGTCCAGTATTCCTTATTCACTTCTGAGGCACGACAGAAGGAAACTGATGTCCTATGGGTCCAATTTAGGTTGGCATAAGGGTAGGCAAGCTTTCATATGTCAGCTCACTCTTTATCAGGTACATTCTTTCTGGTAAAATGTTCCCTGAAACACAAAAAACGTTCTCCCTCCCATACCCAGTGGTGTCATCTACTCCCCAGTAGACAGTTCGCTGGGCGGGAGTAGGGAGTGATTGACAGTCCGTCGATTCACTTCCGGTTTCATCGCGCGCCCTGCGCGGCTTTCCCTTGCCTCGGAGGGGGCGTCTGCTCGCCCAGGCACCCGGCGCGCCCCCCACCCTTCCCCCAAGGCAAGCAGGCGCCCCCTCCGAGGCGAGGGAAAGCCGCGTGGGGTGCGCAAAGAAACCGGAAGTGAATCGATGAACTGTCAATCACTCCCTACTCCTGCCCAGCGAACCGTCTACTGGGGAGTAGATGACACCACTGCCCATACCCACTTAACCTGGCCCACAACACCATAATTTTTTAACAGCCTCCTGTGGAACCAAGATGGCCGCCCTAATCTCCTTGGCTGCCGAGGGCAGGCTGAGTGCACCAGGGGGCTCTGTCTGCATGAACTGTGTTCTGAGTGGCACAATGCCCTTGAGCAAAGGGCTGCTGGAAAGGGTATGAGCACAGCCATAGGCAGCAGGCCGAGGAAGAGTCACAATAGCCCAGAAGGAAAGGAAGACAACTCTGCTCTAAGGAAGTCCAGGTTCTGTGCTCAGAGTAAATTGTGGAAATTGCATACAGCTTGCATGGAAGTACTTAATTTGTATAACTGAGGGCGCAATCCTAACCTGGAGTTAGGCCAGCACAATTTGGCCGGCGCAGGGGAGGACACCGTAAAGTAAGTTTGGACCACTCTTGGAGTCTGAGAGGCCAGCACACAGCCATGCACCATCCTCCCTGACTCTGAGAGTGGTCCAGATGCTCTTCACGGTGGCCTTTGTGCTGGCCAAACTTTGGTAGCCTAACTATGTCGGCCTAACTCCAGGTTAGGGTTGTGCCCTGAATCTGCAGGCAGGAGATGGGCTTTTGGAGAGTTTAACATGGGTTTTGGCAAGGATCTTGCTTAGGGCAGGCAAATACATCAGAGACCTGTGGAAGACAAGAGCCCTACCTATGCGGTGCATTGTGACATGCAGCCCACCAAGTAATTTTTTGTCCCTAGCTGGGACAAAATCTTCTTTTAATCAGAAGACATGCTGCCCCCCCCTCCAATAATTTGCACGGGGCACAATCCATCCAGATGTTCTCCCGTATCAGCCCCACTGAAGTAAAAAGGAACAGCACAATATCTTCCTTTTATCTGAAGGGACTAGGATAAGACAACTCCCTTGTGACCAGTACCCAAAGGGCTGGGTCTGCCTGCCTCTGTTGACCCCAAACCCATAGCTGCAAGTCGGGACCTTGCTACGCCTCAAGAGAGGTTACTCCCCCTTTTCATGATGTCATCACACCTGCTTCAACCAATCAGCTTTGTGGAGTCTGAATGGATGGTGGCATGGCTGGGTGAGCCACAGGACGCAATCCTAATCTGGAGTTAGGCCGGCAGAGTTAGGCCCGCAAAGTCTGGCTGACACAAGGGCCACTGTAAAGTATGTTTGGACCACTCTAGGAGTCAGAGAGGCCAGCACACAGATGTGCACCATCCTCCCTGACTCCAAGAGTGCTCCAAATGTGCTTTACGGTGGCCCTTGTGCCGGCCAAACTTTGCTGGCCTAACTGCGCCAGCCGAACTCCAGGTTAGGATTGTGCTGTGTGTCTCCCTGGGGGTAATGTTTTGCCTGTTGAATTACTGCCCGCAATATATGGGGTTTCTGCCAGAAGGAAAAGATGAGAACTTGATTCTTGCCAGTCCTCTGTTCCTTGCAACAATATACTAAATCTTGCAAAGAAACCCAAACGTGAAACAAAAAAATTGGATAAGTTATGCAAAGTAAGTTTTGCTTTATGCAGATTTCCTCAATTTATGTTCTGTGTAGAAATCTGTGTTTGTACTAACAGTTTATCAAACCTGAGATTTGGCTTTCATATATAAATGAAAATCGAACTGTGGACGCAATCCTAG
The DNA here is from genome assembly GCA_029204185.1 of Lerista edwardsae. NCBI lineage: Eukaryota > Metazoa > Chordata > Lepidosauria > Squamata > Scincidae > Lerista > Lerista edwardsae. Next base: position 1,358,611 of record JAJKFI010000004.1, read on the forward strand.
CCAACTGTCCTGCACCGGGGCAATGCAGCTCCAAGGTAAGGGGACAAACATTCCCTCACCTTGAGGAGGCCTCCCTGACTGCCCCCCAACTGCAGGATGCAGCACATGCCCCATTGGCACAGCTAGGTCAGTGCTGCAGAGTTGGTTAGGATTGTGCCCTGTGTTAGATCAGTGACCTCATCTAGGTGCAACCCAGTTTAGCTGTCAGGGGAGTGTGGGAACAACAGTCTTGTGGTGAGGCTGAGACTTCTCAGTTTATGATCTCTAGTGTATGATCTTTTAGAACAGTTCTCCAGGTTCCTTGGGGGAATTTGCATTGGTTAATCTAATCTCCTTTAGAGATGGAGCTGTATACTCAGTCTCCAGGTGGGGCTGGGAAATCTAATCAGAAAGCATGTGCTCTGCCACTGAGGGCATATATAAATGCAACATTGGTCACATCACTGACTTTGTAATGGATTGTGGATCAGATGACGAAGGAGGTGATAGATTAGATGCATAGAGTAGATAGCAGAGATGTAGAACCAAGTGGTATAGTAGCAAGGGGTTATGTAGCCTTGGGTGATGGCAGCTGCATTGGTGCCAAGGTGTTATGCAGAACTGGACATAATATATATATATAAATAATCCTGCTGGAGCATCTGAAACAGAACCCCACCCTTACCCCATTATCAAGAGGAAGTAGCCCCATTGAAACTGCTTAGCAGCCACATCATCTCTCAGTGCCTCAGAACTGGGCTGCTCTTGCTCTCAGGGGCTGAGCTAAAAGAGTAGGAATAAGAATCCCAAAAAGATGCATCTATATGCACGGGTGCATTTCGGTATGGGATGATGTGAGGCTGCTCTCAGAAGAGACCCCGCCCCTCTTTTTATCTGTGTTTCGTATTTCTCACATCTGCACATTGATTTGTCTTTGTGCATGTTCAGACATTCACATGTTTGCTCTCTCAGAGTACATTCACACCAACACCACCCTCCTGGTTCCTCTGGGTGCCGCATCCCCTCCTACCTCTTTTGTTACAGCACTGCTACCTGAGTACACTGAACTGGACACATGTTCTGGGATGCCACTGAGAGCACAATCCTAACGTGGAGTTAGGCTGGCACAGTTAGGCCAGCAAAGTCTGGCCGGCACCCCGGACACTGTAAAGTATGTTCGGACCACTCTCACAGTCAGAGGGGCCAGCACACAGACGTGCACCATCCTCCCTGACCCCGAGAGTGGTCCAAACGCGCTTAATGGAGGCTCTTGTGCTGGCCAAACTTGTGCCGGCCTAACTCCATGTTAGGATTGTGCTCTGACTCTTCACAGCTGCAGGAGTTTCCATAGCAGGAGTCTCCAAACTCGGGTCCAGGGGCCACATCCGACCCACCACAAGAGTTTTTTTTTTGCCTGCAGCTTGTTTATTCGTCAAAGCATTTGCTAGGATTTGACATTTTTACTCATTAAACAAAATTTCTCAGTTTAAGCACGGCATTGTTTCTTTGTAATTGTCACATTTTTCTTCTGAATCATATCACATTGACCACCTCCCCCGCTCCAAAAAAAAAAAAAAAAAAAAAGCCAGGTGAAACTCATTCATTCATTTAAATTTTGTTCATTCATTCATTTATAAAACTTTTTTGAGGTCCCATAAAATATGTAAACTATATGATGTAGCCCTCAGGCTGAAAAGTTTGGAGATCCCTGTTCTATAGGAAAGAAAAGAAGCACCAGAACTTGTGGACCAGACCAGTCTTCAGTGTTCACTTTGAAGCATTTTGAGATGGAATACTGAGGTGCCCAAATAAGGAAACAAAAGCCCAGTTTTAAATGCCCAGCTTTGATCTCCCCATTGGGATTCCCAGCTGACCGGGGGGGGGGGGGGGAAAGACTGCTACTGCCCCTTTAAGAGAGGTTTCATATGCTCAAACCAGCAGGCGAAGGTTAGGCATGCAGGCTAACTATCACCTGCTTATCACACTGTCTTTATACTGGCAGTAAAGGTGCAGTTTACAGGTAATCACTGTGTCTGCTTTGTTTCCAAAAAAGCAAACTAGCACACAAGAGGAAAATGTAAGCCTGAGATTTGCTCTTCCAAAGAAAGGCTAGCCTTAGATCGCTGGTCCATCTATTCACTATTCTGCCCCACCACTACTTTCTGGGACCCATGCCACACCTGCCTGCTTTATGTTGACAGTGCAATCTCTTTGGTCCAATCTCTACCCCATGCTTTTGTCAGGCCAAGTGAAGGAGGTAGCTCCTAGCAGTTGCCTAGTAACTACATACAATGCTTTTTCGATCTACCAGGAAGTGACTGGGGAGCACTTCCTCTCCACCCCAGACTGGTGAAATGGATGAGGAGAGCAAGTCTGATGACAGTGAGGTGATGTGGAGTTCCCCGTCAGCCCTCCTTACAGCCTCACCTGTGGGCCCAGCAATCTAGAAACGTGTCCACCATCACCAGGAGCCTCTCAAAAGATGTCAGAAATGAGACCAGCTTTCCCGAAAAAAGCACTTATCCCACATGTAGAAATCGTTGCTCGCCACCTGCAGTCGCCCCCACAATTGCTCCCTAACATGAAACCTGCATAGGGTTAGGAAGAATTCAGCAGTCGACTGTTCTCAAGATGGCTGCCTTTCTGATTCAGCTGTGTCTGAAGTGAGCAGAAATGTGTGTGTGTTGTGAATAAAATAGATTAGGGAAATAAACTTTAAAAAGGATCTTGTTCTATGCGGAGTGCAGTTTTTCTTCCAAATTCTCTCTCTCTCTCTCTCTCTCTCTCCATGGAAGGACGACCTTGCAGTGAAGGCTGTGGGCTGTTGAGACAGTATTGTCTCGAAAGCAGCCCTAGAGCCGCTGTGAAAGAAGAAAAATCTTCACTTCTCATTCAGCTCTGATTTGCTGCTACACTATGATCTGAGAACAAAACTGCAGGTATTATGTCTTTGTATAATTCTGTGGAGCAGCCACACAGAATAGTGTGTACAGTTCTAGTTGTCAAGTTGCAAAAAGGAGAGCTGGAAAGTGCATAAAAGGACAATAAGAACATAAGAAGAGCCCTGCTGGATCAGGCCAAAGGCCCATCTAGTCCAGCTTCCTGTATCTCACAGTGGCCCCACCAGGTGCCCCAGGGAGGCGTGAGACAACAAGATGCTTGCATCCTGTTGCCACTCCCTTGCACCCAGTACTCTGAAGTAGCCTACTACTAATGTAAGGAAGTTACAACCCATCATTGCCTATAGCCCACGATGGACTTTTCTTCCAGAAATCCATCCAATCCCCTCTTAAAGGCATCTAGACCAGATGCCATCACCACCTCCTGTGGCAAGGAGTTCCACAGATTAACTACCCGCTGGGTAAAAAAGTACTTTTATCTGTTTTAACTCTCCCAACCCTCAGTTTTAGCGGATGCCCCCTGGTTCTGGTGTTTTGAGAGAGGGAAAAGAACGTCCCTCTATCGACTCTATCCCTTCTGTGCATTATTTCTGTGTATGTCTCAATCATATCCCCTCTCAGGCGCCTTTTTTCATTGTTTTCACCTGAACAATGTGTTGATTGACCGTCTTTGCACAAAGTAAAAAAGATCTATGAAATTACCAGGGTTTGGACACAACAAAGTTTTCATCTCTGTTCTCAAACAATGATGGCATCCGTATTTACAATACAAATGAGAGTGGATCTGCCACCCCTCCCCCATCCCACTCCCCAGGATTCAGGGGCAAACTCTGTACCCAGGAGGAGTTTCTTCCCATGATTTACACATTGAGGGACTTTAAATAAATTGCCCCCAGCATTATGGATTGCTCCCACCTCACAGCATTCTGCCTTGGAAAGGAAGCACCTATCGATGCCAATGGAAGCATCCTTCCAGGAGCAAGCAGCAGCCCTGGGAGTTTAATCCAAATTGGAACTGTGTTGGGAGAAATGGTTAACGTCCCCCACTCCCACACACGCACTGTGACACCAATTCAGATTCCCCCTCTTCCCTGTCCCACTGTGTGTTTAAGAACATAAGAAGAGCCCTGCTGGATTATAGGCCCACCTAGTTCAGCTTCCTGTGTAGCACAGTGGCCCACCAGATGCCTCAGGGAGCACACAAGACGATTCCTGCATCCTGTTGCCACTCCCCTGCATCTGGCATTCTGTGGTAGCCTACTTCTATAATAAGGAGGCTGCACCACCCAGCATGGTCTGTAGCCTACAATGGACTTTTTCTCCAGAAATCTGTCCAATCCCCTTTTAAAGGCTCCTAGGCTGGACGCCATCACCATCTCTTGTGGCAAGGAGTTCCACAGATTAATGCCCCGCTGGGTAAAAAAAAATTTCCTTTTATTTGTTCTCATTCTCCCAATGGTTGTCTCCTGGTTCTGTGAGAGAGGGAAAAAAGAACATCCCTTTATCTACCCTATGCATAATTTTGTATGACTCAGGGCGCAATCCTAAACTGAGTTAGGCTGGCATAAACTAAGCCAGCAAAGTTTGGCCAGCACCAAGTTTGGCCAGCACCGTAAAGTATGTTTGGACCACTCTTGGAGTCAGAGAGGCCAGTACACAGATGTGAGCCATCCTCTCTAACTCCGAGAGTGGTCCAAACACACTTTACAGTGGCCCTTGTGCTGGCCAAAATTTGCTGGCTTAGTTTATGCCGGCCTAACTCCAGCATAGGATTGCGCTCTTAATCATGTTCCCCCTCAGGCAACTTTTTTCTAGACTGAAGGACCCCAAATGCTGTAGCCTTTCCTGGTAAGGGAGGTGCCCCAGCCCAGTAATCATTTGGGTTGCTCTCTTCTGTACCTTTTCTAGTTCCACTATGACCTTTTTGAGATGTTGTGAGCAGGACTGCATGCAGGTGTGGCCTTACCATCTATTTCTACAATGGCATAATAATATTGGCTGTTTTATTCTCAACCCCCTTTTTAATTATGGAATTGGTCTTCTTCACTGTTGCCCTACACTGTTTAGGGAAGAAACATCCACTATGCCAGAGCCAATCAATTTGCAATTGCAGATTGCATTGAAAAGAAATTATCCACAGTGGCATTACTTGGTTCTTTAAGAAGTCTTGGCTGGATACCTGCTTAGAGTCACCACGTGTTTATTGATTTAACCCTAAGCAGGTATCTAGTCCTTTAAGACGCCTTGACTATATCCTCTTTAAGAACTGAGTAATGCCACTGTTGATCTTTTATTTCTTTTTAAAATGCAATTTGTAATTGAAATCAACCTCCTTACCAGAGTGTTGGAAAGTAGTCCACCTGATGACAAATTTTAAATAGAGCCACAGGAGACTGAAGACACACATTCACCCAGCGCGTAATCAGGTTGATTGTCCTTTTCATTTATTGTTACAAAATGGCTACTAGGATGGCTACTAGCTTCCAAGGCTTGGAAAAGAGATTGGACAAGTGCATGGAGGAGAGGCATACCAATGCCTACTATTCATGCTAGCTCGAGGCCCCCTCCAACTTCAGAGGTATGATGGATGCCTGAATTTCAGGTGCTGGTCTCCTGGGAGGCATTTAAGAACATATGCCCTGCTGGATCAGGCCAATGGCCCATCTAGTCCAGCTTCCTGTATCTCACAGTGGCCCACCAGATGTCTCAGGGAGCACACAAGACAACAAGATGCCTGCATCCTGTTGCCACTCCCTTGCACCCAGCACTCTGAAGTAGCCTACTACTAACACAAGGAGGTAGCATTACCCATCGTGGCCTCTAGCCCACAATGGACTTTTCCTCCAGAAATCTGTCCAATCTCCTTTTAAAGGCACCTAGGCCAGATGCCGCTGCCACCTCCAGTGGCAAGGAGTTCCACAGCTTAATTACCCGCTGGGTAAAAAAGTATTTCCTTTTATCTGTTCTCATTCTCCCATTCACTAACTCAATGTTAGTGGATGTCCCGTGGTTCCGGTGTTGTGACAGAGGGAAATGAACCTCTCTTTATCAACTCTATCCATCCTGTGCATTTTTGTACGTCTCAATCATGCCCCCCCCCCCGAATTCCAGGCGCTGGAAACCGGGTGCGAGCGTGGGTGCAATCTGGGCTCTGCACTAACGGGGCTCTTCTGCTTCGTGGAATTCCGCAGACACCCTGGGAATTTCCCAGGAACCAGCAGAGGGCTCCGGCTGCTCCCCCCAAGCCGGGGAGGCGGCTGTCTTCTCCGCTCCTTGCAGCCGCTGCATCCGGGGTTGAGCTTCCTGGGTCAGAGGGGGCTGCTGCTGGATCTATGGTGACCTGGGCTTCCCCCCGCCCCCTAAAGAGCAGCGGTGGCGGCTGCCGCCTGCCCCCGAGGGGACGCCCCCCGCCCGGAATCCCGGGGCTCCTCTGCCCTCTCGAGGAAGGGGTTAGGACCCGCTCCAGCTGGAAGCTCCAGCACTACCACGCCCCGGGGGAGGAGGCGGAGGAGGCAGCCCCGGGCTTCTAACCCTCTAACCCCTGAACAACTGGAAACTCCAGGGCTTTGAAAGAGAAGGGTAAATAAGAGGGCCGGAACCGATTCTCTCTGGAGGGAGCGGGAGACTCAAACGGGCAGGCGGGAGGGGCGGACCAAGGCTGCAATGACTGCACACTTGCTGGAGAGTCAGCCCCATTAAATGCAGTGGGTCTGACTTAAGAACATTGGTAGAGCTCTGCTGGATCAGATAGGAGAACCACTGGCATCCTCAAGCAGTGACAGAAGGCAGAAGCCCTTCCTCTCCATTTCCCTTATAAGCTACTACAATTTTGTGGCATACTGCCTCTGTACATGGAGGCTCTATTTAGTTCTCACAGGCAGCCCTGTCCGTCCATCCGTCCCCGAATATATCTAAGCTGCTTGTACAGCCATATGACATATAGCTATTGTTTTATCTTGTGGCAGGGGACAACATACATTGTATCTTGTAAAGTATTCTTGCTTGTTTCTCCTGAATCTGTTGCCCATCAAATTTTTGGGTGACCCTGACTGAGTACACAGGCAAAAGATTAGCCTGCATGTTCCACTGCTTTTATTGCACGCTTATCTGCAGAAATAATGCAAATTCCTAAGGAACTGTCCTGTGTAAGGTTGGTCAAAAATTGTAGATGCCAGTATAAACTTTTCCCAACCCTCCTTCCAGGTGATATGAAGATTGTAACCCCAGATGGGGATTGTGACTTCAAAAGCTAGGAGCGATCATTATTCTGGATCCATTAGCAAGAGGGGGGTTGGATGTGTGTGCGTGCACGTCTGTGTGTGTGAGAGAGAGAGAAAGAGAAAGAAAGAGATCAGTGGGCTTTAGCATGGTGGGTAGAAGAAGGTTTTTCTTGTGTTTTCTTTTTCTCTAGTGGATCAGGTTGTCTGTGGAAGAAGGGCTTGGCTGTTGAAAAGACTCTAGGGCAGGAGTCAGCAAGGAAGGCCCACCACCCAAAGTCATCTGGTCTACATGGAGCTCGGCTTGGGAGGCAAAGTCCCCCACCCAATTTGCTGCATGGCGTGCACAGCACAGGGATTCTGCCAGCTTGGGCACGTGGCTTGCCTGCCCTGCCCGGCACCAGGCAAATTGGGTTCAAGCCTTTGTCTCACAAGTTCAGCAATGATGTCATCACTGAACATCCGGCACCTTTGCCCGAAAAGGTTCTCAGCTGCTGCTGTAGGGGGCACAGTGCACCTCTGTGCAGTCTTGAGCACAGAAATACATTGCACACACCTTGGAATTCCTTTCAGTGAGAGGCAGTGTCGTAGAATCATAGAGTTGGAAGGGACCTACAAGGTCATCTAGTCCAACCCCCTGCCTGTAGCAGGAAGTCCTCCTAGAGCATCTCCAGCAGGTGCCTGTCGAGCCTCTGCTTGAAGGTCTCCAGTGAGGGAGAATCCACCACCTTCCTCAGCAATCTGTTCCACTGTCAAACTGCCCTTATTGTCAAGAAATTCTTCCTGATGCCAAGCTGGAATCTCCTCTCTTGCAGCTTGTACCCATTGGACCTGGTTCTACTGTCAGGCAGATGAGAACAGATTTGTCCCTTCTCCCGTATGACAGCCCTTCAGATATTTCAGTGTCTAACTAGACGTGATGTGGGAGAGCCACGATTTGAACTTTTTATGTCTTCTCCTCTTTCAGAAAACAACAGTAGGCAGGGAGAAATTGGGATCTGCAGACAGGAGGGCATTCACCTGTTGCCTACATCATGATTCCATGCCCCTATCGTGAAACTCCCTGATTTTCCCCCTAATTTTTTGTGCCCCCTATTTTTCACCTGCATTGGACCTCTGTATCATCTCAGAGGCTTCTGTGATGCCACCGCATCCTGACTTGGCTGCAGAGCCATTTGACGACAATAGCCATGTTTGCCCAATTGTGTTACTGATTATTGTTTGAGCATCTTCTCCTTTTCCAACTGACGGGAAAACAAAGAACTTGGCTGTGAGCCAGCAAATTGGACCCTGGTGCTCACCTGATGTCCAAGAGCTGGAAATTCAGGAGCTCAGGTGACAACCCCCCCCAGTCCTACACATGATGTGTAGCACTGATGTGCACAGGTTATATAAGCAGGATCATTCACCCCCATTTGCACATTTGCTCAAGTCTTACACCTGCAGCATCTGATGCTTCATAGAGGCTCATTCACCCAGTATGATCAGTGTGGGCTCAAGAACCAAGGACCTGGAACAGCATAAATAGGTCGGGTAGGGAAAGTACCCAGGGAAATCACATCAGTTTTTGTTTTCTGTTGGCTCGGTGGTTACCAAACTGTGGGCCAGGACCCACCCAGTGAATCATGAGCCCATTTCAGGTGGGTCGCAAAGCACCTAGAGCAGCCATATTGAAAATGTGGGAAGATGGGATGCTGGAAAGGGGAGGGGCTGTGTGGTTGTGTCAAGGTTTTAAATGGGCTTGTGTCAAGGTTTTAAATTTGCTTGTGTCAAGGTTTTAAATGGGCTTTTTCCTTTCTGATTCACTTCACTTTGCTATTGGAAAATGGCTGAGAAAAAACCCAACTGATTGCTGCATTCTCAGGAAAGCAGCAGGCTCTGGTGTCACAATGACGGCACTTTCAGCCATGACATCACTTCCGGTGGGTCCCGGACAGATAGTCATTCTAAAAAGTGGGTCCCAGTGCTAAGACATTTGAGAATTATTATTATTATTATTATTTATTATTTATTGGATTTATATCCTGCCTTTCTGCCCGAAGGCACCCAAGGCGGCATTACAACACAAAAACACAATAAAATACAAAATTTAACATTAAAAAGCAATTTAAAAACAATATTAAAACAATACAATTTAAAATTTTAAAAAACAACAAGCCCCGTGGATCATAAGATATAATCAAGATATAAAAGTATAAAAAACCAGCCAGCCAGCCTGTCAACAGTTAAAAGCTTTTTGAAATAAAAAGGTCTTCAGCCCCCGCCGAAATGTTAACCAAGAGGGAGCTGTTCTCAATTCTAAGGGGAGGGTATTCCAAAGTTGGGGGGCCACCACCGAGAAGGCCACCACCGAGAAGTGGTTAGACAGAACCACTGTGCTAACATCTTTAATTTGCTTGTTGACCTTTGCCTCTCTCTTCCCCTTTTCCTCCTTCTGTTGAATTATCAGTGTTTTTTTATCCTGACATTTCCCTCTCCATTATTTTCATATATCTTTTCCAGCCATTGAATAAACTTCCTGTAGCTTTACTGTTTTACCTGCCTGGTCTCACTTCACTGGGGAGGGAACGGGTTGCCCCATCCCCCAGCCTGCCCCATATTACTATTGTTAGGTTGTGAGGGTGCCCTTGCCTCTTGGGGTGTCCTGCCAGCATCCTTTTGTCCGGAACCCCGGCCATGGGTAGTGGCAACTTTACTATATCCAGTTGACCCCAGTTTTAAAAGGGGGAAGCAAGGGTGTGGGTGCCTATCACTAACTGCTAGGCATTGTGCTTGCCCTGCCTATGACTTCTAGGTGTGGCCCTCATCCAGTGGCGTCTCTACAGGGAGGGCAGAGCTCTAAGTTTTGCAAGAAGTCTTACCTTGCAGTGGAAATCACTCCTTTCCTGCACTGTTTTAGCCAATCCTCACAGGGAACAGCAACATCTTGGCGTTGCTTACTGGCTACAGCAGCAAGGGAGAGGAGGGATTTACATGACAGGGTAAGGCTCCTTGCAAAACTTAGAGCTCTGCCCTCCCTGTAGAGACGTCAGTGCCCTCATCCTTCCCCCGCCTTCACTTACATCCACCACCACTGAAACTCCTGTTTGCTATAGAGGGGAAAAATAGACATTACTTTGTGGACAATTGCAGCGTTGTGGGCTATTACTGTAATTTGAATTGGGACTGCAGTGCAGGGGAGAAAGGGTTTGGCCTCCCCCACTTGACATTGCAACCGCAATCCAAAGGATTGATTGAGTGTTGGGAGAGTGAGAACAAATAAAAAGAAATGCTTTTTTTTACCCAGTGGGTCATTAATCTGTGGAACTCCTGCCACAACAGGTGGTGATGGCGTCTGACCTAGAAGCCTTTAAAAGGGGATTGGACAGATTTCTGGAGGAAAGGTCCATCGCAGGCTATAGGCCATGATGGATGGTGCAGCCTCCAAATGTAGAAGTAGGCTATCTCAGAATGCCAGATGCAGGGGAGTGGCAATGAGATGCAGGAATCTTGTTGTCTTGTGTGCTCCCTGAGGCATCTGGTGGGCCACGGTGAGATACAGGAAGCTGGACTAGATGGGCCCTTGGCCTGATCCAGTGGGGCTCTTGTGTTATTATATGTTATTATGATGTCAGGAGTTCCACTGACAGAACTCCCACATTGTATTTCATTTAGTCCCCAGCATCAGGCCAAAGGAGCAAGTTTCTACAACCAAATCTCTGAGTGAATCTCTCAGCTTCTCCTTGAGGGCTGGCTGGCTGGCAACTGTTTACTTCTATGGGAGAGGAGAATAAGAACACATTCACAGCCACTACTGTTTTTTGCCCCGGTGACCACTTGGACTCAAGCCCTTGAACATCCTCTTTTTGCTTACCTTTTGTCCAAAATGTGCTTTTCACTAAGTCACCCCATGGCTAAGGTGGGATTTGAACTTTGGTCCCAGTCCAGTGCTCTAGCCACTAAATTGCACTCGCTCTCTGCAGCAAACCACCCCCAATCCCTCTAGAACGCACAATCCCTCTAGAACAGTGCTTCCCAAACTGTGGATCAGGACCCACCAGTGGGTTGTGAGCCAATTTCAGGTGGGTCACGAAGCACCTAGGGCAGCCATATTGAAAAGATGGGAAGATGGGATGCTGAAAAGGGGGAGGGCTGTGTGGTTGTTCTGCTTGTGTCAGAGTTGTAAAAAATGCATTTTTTTCTTTCTGATTCATCTTGCTATTGGAAAATGGTTGAGAAATCACCTAACTGACTGCTGCCTTCTCAGGAAAGCAGCAGGCTCTGGCATCACAATGATGGCACTTCTGGCCATGACATCACTTCTGGTGGGTCCTGAACAAATGAATGTTCGAAAAACATTTGAAACATTCGAAAAAAGGATCCTAGTGCGTTTGAGAACCACTGCTCTAGAAAAAAAGAAGAATTCCTCACTTTCTCAATTCTCATGGGCTGGGACCCAAAAGACATTCAGATAAGAGTCTCCTGTGTACTAGAGTTAAGAACATAAGAAGAGGGATAAGCTGGATCAGGCCAAAGGCCCATCTAGTCCAGCTTCCTGTATCTCACAGCGGCCCACCAGGTGCCCCAGGGAGGCACAAGACAACAAGATGCTTGCATTCTGTTGCCACTCCCTTGCACCCGGTACTCTGAAGCAGCCTACTACTAATGTAAGAAGGTTGCACAATCCATCATGGCCTATAGCCCATGATGGACTTTTCTTCCAGAAATCCATCCAATCCCCTCTTAAAGGCATCTAGGCCAGATGCCATCACCACCTCCTGTGGCAAAGAGTTCCACAGATTAACTACCCGCTGGGTAAAAAGTTCCCCTGGAAGAATTTCTCCTTAAACTGTTTTCAGTACTTTTGCATTGAAAGGGTGGAGGTACCACATATAAGGCTATGATTAACACTGTGTCACCATCAGGGTATTGCATCTCTCCTCTGCATTTTACTTGGACTACTAAGAAAAGATCAGTGGGGGTGACTAGTCCTGTATGGGTGTCAGGTGTGCGAAATCAGCAGGCCTGGTGATTAAAATCCCTCCTTCTAGCAGTGTCCCTCCTGTGCAACACACCTTATCCAGTGTGAAATCTGGTTGGGGAAACAGCAAGGGCCTTATTTCTGCATTGTACTTGGTGGTGGTGTGGTCTCCTAGAGAAGGCGTCCACAGCTTGGAATCACATCACCCACTCAAGAGCACCTTGGAAAACTGGCTCTCTGGCATAGTTGACAGGACAGCTTGTGGAAAGTCCCCAAAGGTGGAGTTGGAGCAAGGTGGAATCTAACAAGTTATGCATCAACCAACCCATTTGCTCCTGGTCTCTTATCATGCAGGATCTGCAAGATCCCTGTGATCTCCATCCTGCCACATGGTTCCGAGTGGTGGGCACCCGTCATTTCAGAGTTGGCAACCTGCACAGGAGCACCCCTGCGTATCTCTCAGAGACCGACACCATGCAGGAGAACTACGAGAACGTGATCTCGCTGGGTAAGTTTCTTTTTGCCAGATACCAAGATTTATTTTGTTTATTTGAAGAACGTATGCATGCTGAAAGGCATGGGGGGTTAGAATGAGGAATTGTGTCATTTTTTACAAAAATGAGAAGTGCGGAAAGCAGAGTTAAGTTTTAATTTCGTTATCACAGAAAAACCCATCTCTATCAATATGACAAGTTGATATGTAACCGCATTTCCCCAAAATTAATCAACAAGACATAAGACTTGCTGCCGAAATTTACGGATGTCTACTTGGAAGCGATTTGCTCTGAATTCAAAGTCATTTACTCCCAGATGAGCACTGCCGTCTGACTGTGCACTTCTATGCATATGCACTTGGAAGTAAATCCCACTGAAGCCAATTGGATTGTTTCTGAGGAAGTGTGCCTAAAGTTCCACCATACGTCATTTAAAAATTTCCAAGTTAAACTTGGAGAGCATTATTTGAAATGTTTCAACATTCATATTTGATTTCTGGAAAGGTTCAAGAGGGATGATCTTTTGGTTAAAAGATTCTTGTACCAAATAGTTTGTAAGACAAGAAAAGAAAAAAAGTACAATGTAGAGCTCAATCCAACTCCGTGCTTGGCCAACGCAAGTCCCTTGCAGCTACTTAAGAACCAGCTAGGCCAGGCCATTAAGTTTGAACAAGCCAAGGGAGGCGGATGCAGAGGTAGGAGTTGGGGAGGGTGGCAGGAGGGCAGAAAGGAAGCATTTTTGGGGGGTGAGGAGAAGGTGAGGGATGGTGGATCAGTGGACGGGCCAGGCCTGGGAGTAGAGTGGGACTGGGCGACTTAGGCCATATCCAAATCCCCTTCCCAGCCAGTATAACATCAAGCTGCTCATATCTGGTATAACATCAAGCTGCTCATATCTGTGCTAGCAATTTTACTACCTTCTCACTCCAAGTTGCGCAGCAGCCAGCTCCCAATGTACAGGCCAGTTGGCCTGCCTATTCCAGTGCAGGTTAGGATTGGGCTATTAAAAGAAAACATCATAAAGCAGTGGTTCCCAAAGTGTGGATCAGGACCCACCAGTGGGTCGCAAAGCACCTAGAGCAGCCATATTGAAAAATTTGGGAAGACGGGATGCTGGAAAGAGGGAGGAGTGTGTGGCTGTTTTGCTTGTATCAAGGTTGTACAGAGGTTTTTTTTCCCTTTCTGGTTCACTTTGCTATTGGGAAATGGCTGAGAAATCACCCAACTGATTGCTGCCTTCTCAGGAAAGCAGCAGGCTCTGGCGCCACAATGGCAGCACTTCTGGCCATGACATCACTTCTGGTGGGTCCCGAACAGATTGCCATTCTAAAAAGTGGGTCCCAGTGCTAAAAAGTTTGAGAACCGCCGTCATAAAGGGTAATATGAAACAAAGAGCATCCTCTCCCCCTTTTGCCCCCCATTCACTCTACCCCAGCATATTATTCTCCTTGGTCCCTATCCACCACGCGCACCCCTAAAAAGCCTTGCCAGATCCCATCATGTCCTTCTGAGATATAATTCATTTGCAAGAGGCCAACGCTACCCATTGCTTCAACAGAGGCAAGACCATGGCCTTTAAAGCCCCCCCCCCCCCATTTTTTCACCTGTAGGGCTGACCTCTTGACTGCATCTCTCAGCTTTCTGTAATCTGCACTCTTCATTTCTCCCACTCACAGCGGAGGAGATTGCAATCAGCTGGCCCCGGATAACTGCCTTTGCTGAGTCCCACAGAAGGAGAGGACTGATGTCAGGTAAGTTAGCACAGTGGTCTTCAACCTTTTTTGTGCCATGACCCCAACATATAAATAAATAAGGTCTGAGACAGGGGACCCCACTGTAAATTCCACCCTCTCCCAGGACCCTCTCTGTCCAACCCCACCCCATTCCCGCTTCCAGCTCTGTTGACTATAACTCTTCTGATTAAAGAGAGAAGAAAAAGTTACCCTGAAGCCTGGCACTAGTGAAAGCTACTTTAGCACAGTTGCTAAGAACAATGTCCAAGCACCAAAAGAGGCAAGTCACATGCCTCCCCCTTTACTCGGTGATGCTCTAGTCCAGCAGTCTTCAACCATTTTCATTGCCACAAGCATTTTCATTCCCACAACCCCAAATCTGAGGCTTCGCAACTCCATTGGGGTCCTGACCCCAAGGTTGAAGAACACTGAGTTAACGCATGCTGTGTGGCCACTCTCATCTGCCCGATGGAGGGGAGGGAGGGAATAGGAAAAAAGGCCAGCTTGTTCATGCAGTTCATGGCTTTTGATACTGATAAAATTAATTTTGATGTTCATGGAAGGAAAGAGAAACAAAATGGCTCTTTTACAAAATTGAAGCTGCTCCTGATTTACATCCCAGTGAGGTGGATCACAGTTCAAGTCCTAATCTAGTTTAATAATAATAATAATAATAATAATAATAATAATAATAATAATAATAATACATTTATTTATATACCGCCTTTCTTAAGATCACTAGATTTCTCTAATGATTGAACTCAAGGCGGTTTACATAGGCAGACTTTCTCACAAACCCGAAGGTTTTTACAATTTACAGAATGTTCTATCTTCCAAGAACAACACTCAAACAGATCTTTCTTTCTGGATTTAGCCTTCTTTCTTTAGCCACCCGTCTGTCGTCTGCTGGCTGATGAGGCTTCCCTGCTGCCACCAGAGATGCAGCTGATTTCAGCACACTCCTCCTCCCACGAGGCAGCTGAAGCTCAGCTTTTAATCAGCCGCAGTCTCCAAGGTCTGCTGCTCGCAGAGACTTCCGGCAGTCCCGAGCTCACGACCTTGAGATCTTCAGGTGTTATCTTCGGGCAAACGGAGGCATTAACCCTCTCGGCTAAATCTTCTGTCCCCTAAATTGAGTTTAGCGCTCAATCCTAACCTGGAGTTAACAGGTCTGGACTTCCCGGCCATAGGTGGCTACAACTTTACTGCATCCAGTTGACCCAAGTTTTAAAAGGGGGAAGCAGGGGTGTGGGTGCCTATCACTGACTCAGAGAGTGGCCCAAACCTACTTTACGGTGGCCCTTGTACTGGCCAAATTTTGCTGGCCTAACTGTACCGGCCTAACCTCAGGTTAGGATTATGCCCTTAGTGTCAGAGCAGGAGAGTATAAGCCCCACTAGTGATGTTTTTGATCTTATGTCTGATTTACACTGGGGAGGAGGATTGCTTTTTAACAAGCTCCTGTAGCTGTGCCTTTAAAAGTAGCTTCAGGAGCCAACCCAGTGATAGGGGCGGCAGAGGATGAGATCAGTGGTGTCATCCTATCGGTACGCTGGGCGGGACGTCCGGGTGATTGGCAGCCCACCCGTTGTGTACCGCTGTGTTACGCCATTTGCGTAACGTACGCAAGCGGCGTAACTGGTTACGCAAACAGCGTAACGCAGTGGTAAGCGACGGGCGGGCTGCCAATCACCTGGACGTCCCGCCCAGCATACCAGTAGGATGACACCACTGGATGAGATGGTTAGATAGTGTCACCGAAGCAACGAACATGAAATTGGGCGAACTCGGGAAGCTAGTGGAGGACAGGGAGGCCTGGCGTGCTGTGGTCCAGGGGGTCGCAAAGAGTCGGGCATGACTTAGCGGCCGAACAACAACAACCTGACTTGAGAAGGTTGACACTGCTGATTTATGCATATCAAGCTGCTGTTCAAGGCATAAGAGCAAGCTGGGGGGGGGGGTTGTTTCCTGGCCAGTTGGCAGCCCCACTTGGAAATTCTTCCTTCCTCTCAGTTTCCTCGTTCTCTTTTGCTGACGTAGATGTGGAGTCTGAACAGGGCCAACCAGAGCAGATCCCCGTGCAGGATTCGATGGCCGCTCCTGGCCCAAGCGAAGGTGGGATGAACGCCGACCTCCGCCGGCAGCTGGGCCTCATCCTTCAGACCGCCGGCCGGAGCCAGGTGGAGAAGATGCTGCGGGAGCTGGTGAAGGAGCAGAGCCAGGAGGGGAAGCGCAAAGCACGGAAGAAGGTGCCCAAGAGCCCCAAGGACGAAGGTGGGCGGGTTTCATAGCACGAGCTGCGGTAGCACTGACAAGGGTGTGCGTGAGATGCTTAGGCAATAGGAGTGGAACCCAGGAGGGCTTCCAGATTCCCAGTGGACCAATCCAAGCCTTCCATGTAACCTCCATCACTGTCTATTAGGGCGCAATCCTAACCTGGAGTTAGGCCAGCAAAGTTTGGCCGGCACAAGGGCCACCGTAAAGTATGTTTGGACCACTCTCGGAGTCAGAGAGGCCGGCACACAGGCGCGCGCCATCCTCCCTGACTCCGAGAGTGGTCCAAACATACGTTAACGTTGTCCTGTGTGTCAGCCGAACTTTGCTGGCCTAACTGTGCCAGCCTAACTCCAGTTTAGGATTGTGCTCTCAAATAGATCAAAACTCCTTGGAGGATGTAAGTGTGTGAAATAACAATGTCCCTGTTTTCCACTATGAAAACAGCTGTTGGAAGCTGTTTGGTTGTGTATTTCAGCTTGGATCGAATACAGCAACTTATTTGTCGTTTCATCACCACCATCTGTTTTCATGGGTTTTGTTTTACATTTATACCCCAATGTGTCTGGTCTGAGCTTTTTTTTTTTAAAAAAAAAGATCAGATATATGCACAAAAGAAACGCAGGTTCTGTGTCCAGGAACACAGAATTCCAGCACCTGCAAACATTGTGAATTTAATCCTGTTTTGCCAGTACAGTACAATTGAAGCCTCCCATCCTCCTTGGATTACAGAAAGTCCTGTTAAGCCATTCACTGGTTCAGCGGTTTTCAAACGTTTTAGACCGGGACCTACTTTTTAGAATGGCACTGGTGTTGGGACCCGAAGTGATGTCATAGCCAGTAGTGACATCATCAAGCAAGAATTGCAGTCATTGTGACATAATCAAATGACATTCCTGGAATGCAAACTGGCATTCTTGGACTGCAGCAATTGCACAACCATGAAACATCCCTGGCAGAAAGCAGGATTAGGGCAAAATATTACGTAAAAGCACTGAACTAAAAACATTTTTTTAAAAAAAACCCTCACTTGAAAATTCAAACCATTAATACAAAAGGACGGCAGCTTCCAAGATGGCTGCAGCCAGCTTTCCGTGACCTACCTGTCATCAGGTCTCGACCCACCAAATGGGTCCCGATCCACAGTGTGAGAAACACTACTCTCTTTTCTTTTGTTAGGTAGTGCCCAGCGATGGGATCTACAAATGAACAATGCTGGGCGGGACTTACGCGGGCTTCCGCATGATTGGCTGCCCGTCTGTAGCGTTCCGCAGCTGTCCTGGCCTCGGGGGGGCTGCCCCCAGTTAGCACGCCCCCCCCGCTGCTCGCCCAGGCACCCGGCGCGACTCTCACCTGTCCCCCGCGGCGAGCAGGAGCCCCCCCCCAAGGCCAGGGCAGCTGCGGAACACTATGGACGGGCTGCCACTCAAGCGGTAGTCCCGCCTACGTCCTGCCCAGCGTTCCCCTTGTTCATTTGTAGATCCCATCGCTGGTAGTGCCCGTATGCTTCCAAAGCTATTTCTACAGTTGAAAGAGCTAGACGTTTAGTTCTGTGATTAAAAACAAGCAAAAGCTGAGAGAATAAAGGAACCCTGAACCTGAACCAAGATAGAGCAATGAGACTATGGAATGCAGATACAGCCCTGCCTGTCCCGTAGGCTCAGAGTGAATGATTTTAAAATGGAGTGCTAAAAGCATCCCATTGCTCCCCCAAAATGCTCAGGCTTGAACTCGGGGGGGGGGGTTCTCCAGAGAGAACACATTATGCTGTCATGCCTTATGCCATTATGCCGTATGCTGGGCCTGACCAGTATGGTTGGTTCTGACTGGCAGCAGCTGTCCAAGGTCTCAAGTGGGAAGAGGCCTTCCCCGGCCTGGCTGCCTGGAAATGCCGAGGACTGAACTTAGAATCTTCTGCATGCCAAGCATGAGTTACGGACAGTTCCTTAAGAGAAGATGCCACAGTTGGGAGACGCCACAGGGAATGCTTCTCCGAGCTTTCTGACCTGCTTCATGGAGAACAGTGTCGGGGAGGTAGTGAGGCAGTCCTCCTCCTCACAGTGCCATCAGTGTGTCCAGGCTTGCCAGCTCTGTTTACAGGAAAGGTGGGGAAAGGATCAGTGGTGTCATTCAAATGGTTTAGGAACAGGAACTCACTTTTGATTAGCACTTGTCGGGAACCCGGAGCCAGCCACGGAGCCCGTTAGGATCCGGAACGCCCGTTCTGGTCCGTTCCCCCTGAATGACATCACTGGAAAGGATGGACTGAGGGAACGGAGCGCTGGGTTGGTCTCACTGAAGGAATGGATGATTTTGTGCCGAGACTCTCATGTTGTCTCTCCTCCCAGCTGCAGCTGCTGAGAGGGAGGAAGAGGAGCCCCACCCAGTGGAGGACAGTGCTGAGAAGGTGGAGCCGGCAGGTTCTCCAGGAGAGAGATCGGAGGGCTCAGATGAGGAGGAAGCCAGCGACAGTCCGTGCCGCCTGGACTCGGAGGAGCAGCAGCAGCAGCTGCCCCACGTGCCAGCCATGCATCAGCGAGAAGGGAAGACGTCTAAGAAGCCGAAAGAGCAGCGTGCAGCGGTCGGGAAGTCAGGAGTGTGCACTGCGTGTGGGAAGAGGAACTTGAGCGGGCGAGGCCACAGTGTGCCCACGCCGGAGAGACCCCACCAGTGCCCCGAGTGCGGGCGCTGCTTCCGGCAGCGCTCCATTCTGGCCAAGCACCACAAGATCCACACGGGCGAGAAGCCCTACCCGTGCGCCGCCTGCGGCAAGCGGTTCAACCGCAGCTCCAACCTGGCGCAGCACCAGCGCGTGCACACCGGCGAGCGCCCCTTCCCCTGCGCCCGCTGCGGCAAGGCCTTCACCCAGAAGTCGGACCTGGAGCGGCACCAGCGGGTGCACACGGGGGAGCGGCCCTACACCTGCGCGCAGTGCGGCCGCGGCTTCTCGGTGAGCTCCCACCTCGACCGGCACCAGAGAGTCCACCAGGCCCAGGCGGCTGCCGCGGCCGCCCACCGTTGCCCCGAGCACGTGAAGGGCTTCCTCCTCGGCGCCGGGGGCAAGCAGCTCCTGAAACACCAGCTGTACAGTGGCAAGGGGCGCCTCACGCGCAGCGGCCACTGTTTGGACTGCGGCAAGAGCCTGGGCAAAGTCCCGCCGCAGTCGCCGGGCCCGCCAGCGGAGAGGCCCTTCAAGTGCGAGGACTGTGGGAAAGCGTTTGCCCAGCGCTCGGCCCTGGCGAAGCACCAGTGCATCCACACCGGGGAGAAGCCTTTCTCCTGCCCGGACTGTGGCAAGGCCTTCATCCAGAAGTCGGACTTGACGATCCACCGGCGCATGCACACCGGCGAGAAGCCCTACCGCTGCGAGGCCTGCGGGAAGTGCTTCAGCGTCAGCTCCAACCTGCTGACCCACCAGCGCACCCACCTGGGCGAGAAGCCCTACGCCTGCGGGGACTGTGGCAAGGCCTTCATCCAGCGCTCCGAGCTGACCATCCACCAGCGCACCCACACCGGGGAGAAGCCCTACAAGTGCGGCGTCTGCGGCAAGTGCTTCAGCCGCAGCTCCCACCTCAACCGGCACCAGCGCACGCACGGCAACGACAAGGCCTCTGCCGGAGCGGGGGCGGCCCCTGCCACGCTGCTTGCGGCCAGCACCGCCAAGCCAGCCACTCCCCTCCCCTCCTCTGCTTTCTCTGCCTCCTTTGCTTCTCCTGGCCCCCTCCCTTCCTTGGCTTCCTTCCCTCCCTCCCCATCCTCCCTCCCCATCCCTTCTTTGGACCTGCCCTGGGCTCTTTCCTTTCCTTCTCGTGGCTTTTCCCACCCCTCTTTCTCTTCTCCTACCCCCAGCGGAGCCCAGGCTTCCTCCCTAATAAACTAGCCCCTTCTGATACGTTCGGTCCATTACCTGCTAGTGTTCTTGTCTCTCCCACCGAGCCTCCCTTCGCCTTCTCCTCCTGCTTCCTTATTACGTGAGCCCTTCCCCATGTTCCACCTCTCCCCCGTCATGGCTGGTTTGGGTGCCTGGGCTAAAGCCTGGAGGGATGTGATCCATTCATGGGGTGGCTGCCACTCACGGCCGCAAGCTTTCCACTTCTTGGTGGTTACTTTGCAGGTGATGAAGTGATACCCCTGGAGAGAGCTGAGATCCTACCGTGTGGATGAACCCTTTCTGCACGCTGAGCCCAAGGGCACAGTCATGCCCTGGAGTTAGGCTGGCGCAAGTCCCTTATGCCGGACGAGGAGTGTTGCTAATGCACCGTAAAGCACGTTTGCAGCACTCTCAAAGTCGGGGAGGATGGTGCACGTCCATTTGCCAGCCTCCCGGACTCCCGGAGTGGTGTAAACACGCTTTAGGGTGCATCTGCGACAATCCTGGGCCAGCCCAAGGGACTTGTGCCAGCCTAACTCCAGATTAAATTTGCGCCCTGCGAGTCAAGTTACCCAGTCAGCTGCCTCTACCTTAGCATGCAGGGAAGCGTTGGAGGGGCTTCCAAGCATCCAGTCTGAAAGGGTAGAGCCCAACAAAAGCTGTGGCTGTCGGTGCAATCAGGACTTAGGGTGCAATCCTAACCAACTTTCCAAGAGCCATGCAACTCCGAGGTAAGGGAACAAACATTCCCTTACCTAGAGGAGGCCTCCATGACTGCCCCCAACTGCAGGATGCAGCACAAGCCCCATTGGCACAGTGCTGGAAATGTGGTTAGGGTCGCGCCAGGCTCTGATATGGCAGTGGCTCAGTGGAATGATGGACTCCCCTGCCTGCATCCTGCTCCTTTCAGTCCCGGTCAGCTAACTCGGATGAGCTGCCGTGACCCATTTTCGCCACCCTTTTGTTCATATAATCCAGGTGATGAAGGGAGAAGGTGGGGTGAGCTCATTCTCCCTTCTAATCTTTATTTGTCAGGACGGTGGTGACCCTAGCCTGTGGTGCTCCCCGATTGATCTGGATCACTGTGAGAATGAACGGAAGTGTGGAAAGAATTTTCACCACAACTGTGTGAACAAAAATGGTGATTCTCCGCTGTTCGAAGAGGTTCAATGCATCTCAGACCTACCCCCTATTCCTGGTAATAGGCCAGGCCAAATTCTAGTTTCCTGAAAGGGTTAGGCACTTTACCAAACAATTCCCAGGATCCTTTGGGGGATGCCAAAGTGGTCACTTTTACACTTTTACATAAAGCCACTTTTACACGTGTGATCTAGATATGCCTTTACTTGCGTTCCCAGTCCCAGACTGGCTTCCCTTTTAGCCTTGTGTCTTCTCACTTTGGGACTTCGAACTGCTAAGCCAGGGGGTTCTCCCCTCCCAACATCTGGTCTTTTCCAGCAAAGTGTCATCACTTTGGTGCTGTATTTAATGGTGCATTTATGGAAAGGAAACCTGAGAGGTGCTGCCTGGGGAACATACCTGGAGAAACTCAAAAGACAGATTGATTTGGATTGGCTGCTGAGAACAGAGTGAGGTTTAGGGCGCAATGCTAACCTGGAGTTAGGCCGTCACAGTTAAGCCAGCACAAGGGCCACCGTAAAGCATGTTTGGACCACTCTTGGATTCAGGGAGGATGGTGCACGTCAGTGTGCTAGCCTCTCTGACTCCAAGAGTGGTCCAAACATACTTTATGGTTAGGATTACCAGATACAAACTGGGACAGAGTGCCATGATGAGCTGTACCTGCCCAAATTCCTTCTTCTATACAATGGTTAAAGGTATAGGCACGCTGTCCCATTTTGTATCTGGTAACCAGTGGTGTCATCCTCAAACGACATTCCGGAACGCTAGGCGGGACTTACCGCCTGATTGGCTGCCCGTCCGTGACATGTCGCTGCCTGCCCGCCCGCCGCGCGGGCACCCCTGGCTTCGGAGGGAGTGCCTGCTTGCCTGGGGGGGCACGCCAGGTGCCTGGGCAAGCAGCGGAGGGGCGTGCCAACCGGAGGAAGCCCGCGCAGTGGGCGGGCAGGCAGCGACACGTCACGGACAGCCTGTCAATCAAGCGGTAAGTCCCGCCTAGCGTTCCGGAACTTAATTTGAGGATGACGCCGCTGCTGGTAACCCTATTTATGGTGTCCCTTGTGCCAACCAAACTTTGCTGGACTAACTGTGCCAGCCTAACTCCAGGTTAGGATTGCGCCCACAGTCTCCTCTGATAGGTGCAGCAAGGAATATGTGCCTTGTCTCCAAACACCTCACCATCTCTGCCTTGAAGAGATCACTGTCTTTGGCTTGCAAGTATCGGTGTTTTGGGCCAAGCATTTCATATGCTGAGTGGCGAAAAGGCTCCCAAGCTCTCCAGGTACAAAATGTGTTGACAGTTCATCGTGGTCAGAGTTGTGAATTTCAAGAAACCAAAATTCTCATGTGCATTTTTTACGTTCGCACATAGCTGCCTTTTTAATTATTATTTTTTTAATTATTGTCATAGAGGGTGTTTTTTGTACGGTGTAAACTTTGGCCATTCTTTTATTATTTTTTACAACTATTATTATTATTATTAATAATAATAATAACGCTGATGGATTTTGTGTTTGTATGTGTGGATTTTCTAAACTGTGAAGCAAATAAAAAGAAAACAGGATGTTTGTTGGAAAGAATTTATAGGAAGGAGAACCTAAGAAGAACCCTGCTGGATCAGGCCAAAGGCCCATCTAGTTCAGCTTCCTGTATCTCACAGCGGCCCACCAGGTGCCCCAGGGAGCACATGAGACAATAAGATGCTTGTATCCTATTGCCACTCCCTTGTGCCCGGTACTCTAAAGTTGTTGTTGTTGTTCAGTCACTAAGTCGTGTCCGACTCTCCGCGACCCCATGGACCACAGCATGCCAGGCCTCCCTGTCCTCCACTAGCTTCCTGAGTTCGCCCAATTTCATGTTCATTGCTTCGGTGACACTATCTAACCATCTCATCCTCTGCCACCCCCTTCTCCTTTTGCCTTCAATCTTTCCCAGCATGAGGGTCTTTTCTAAAGAGTCTTCTCTTCTCATGAGGTGGCCAAAGTACTTGAGCTTCAGCTTAAGGATTTGTCCTTCCAGGGAGCAATCAGGCTTGACTTCCTGGAGGATTGACCAATTGGATCTCCTTGCAGTCCAGGGGACTCTCAAGAGTCTTCTCCAACACCATAATTCAAAAGCATCTATTCTTCGGCGCTCTGCCTTTCTTATGGTCCAGCTCAGCCATACATTGCTACATACATACTCTGCATTGCATACATACTCTGAAGTAGCCTGCTACTCATGTAAGGAGGTTGCACCACCCATCATGGCCTATATCCCACGATGGACTTTTCTTCCAGAAATCTGTCCAATCCCCTCTTAAAGGCATCTAGGCCAGATGCCATCACCACCTCCTGTGGCAAAGAGTTCCACAGATTAACTACCCGCTGAGTAAAAAAGTACTTCCTATTATCTGTTTTAACTCTCCCAACCCTCAGTTTTAGCGGATGCCCCCTGGTTCTGGTGTTCTGAGAGAGGGAAAAATGCGTAACAGGTGCCTTAAATATTTTTTTTTTCATGAATAATTTGTGTTTATTAAATTTCAGTTTTGGGACATGGACAGGGAATTACATTGGGTAACCCAACCCAGGTAACCCAACCCAGGTGCCTTAAATATTGATGCCAGACAGTACCCTCAAAGACACAGGGGCTTCATGTTTTCCTTCTGGCTTTCCCCATGCCTCATGTTAGCATTTTTAAAATTTACATTTATCATGCAGGAATCCATGAGGAATGGCAACACATTCTTAAAAAAAACTCAGGGTGCAGTTCAGAGGCCAGTTTAGGCTGGCAAGCGCATGTCACTTGTGCTGGCCTGGGAATGTCACAAATGAGCCGCAAGGCACATCCGCACCACTCCAAAGCATGCTAGGCTGGTGCAAGGATGCATGCCAGCCTACCTACCTACCGGCTGGCTCAGGAGCTTGGGGAGGGTGTGTCGAGGGCAGGAGCATCTTGGGGCGTTTCGGGCCTAACTTGTGCCGGCCTAACTCCAGGTTAGGATTGTGCTCTCAGTTTCTCGAGTCCCAATGGTCCCAATCGAGAGGCTGCAGCAACAAATCGAGGTGTGGCTGCCGTAAAAGGGAAGCATAAAAACAACGCTTCTATTTGGCCATCACAAAAATTACATCCTGAGACCAGGGGCGGATCTGCAGGGAGGGCAAAGCTCTAAGTGTTGCAAGAAGCCTTACCCTGTCATGCAAATCCCTCCTCTCCCTTGCTGCTGTAGCCAGTAAGCAACGCCAAGATGTTGCTGTTCCCTGTGAGGATTGGCTAAAACGGTGCAGGAAAGGAGTGATTTCCACTGCAAGGTATGGCTTCTTGCAAAACTTAGAGCTTTGCCCTCCCTTAGATCTGCCTCTGCCTGAGACTGCCCACCTTTATGCAAATGTCTGGCACACCACACCTAACACGGTCATTAAAGCTCAGGAGGATTGTTCACCCTTGCCAGGTTCTGCTTGTCTGAACGCGTTCCTTTTGTGTCATCCCACACCCTGCTGGGCTGCTGGGATCTTTGCAACTTCAGCACAGGGAGACAACACAGAGGCGAGCCGTGTGTAGGCTCCCTCCGTGCGCCTTGCCCCCAGGACAGGCCATGGCTCTGTCTCTAGGCCTCACCAACCTCATCCTCTTCTTCGTCGCAGGGTCGCTTCTCTATTATTACAGCGCCACCTTCAGATACTACTTCAAGGTTTGTTTTCTCAACGGTTGGATGTTGGGCATGTCCCTTGTGGTGCTTCCTGTGGTGGCTCTCCGGGGCAGGGACGTGGCAAATATGAGGTAAGCAGAAAACTGCTACTGGGTGTTTCTGTTCCTTCAGCGTGGATGTGCTAAGGGTTGTATGGAGGGGTGAGGGACACAGAACAGAGCAGCGAGGGGCACAGAAAAAGAGACATTTTTAGTGTTGTTTTTTTTAACGGTTAGTGGTAATATTGAAACAATATCCTCCACTGCAAAGGTTGAAGTATGGTAGCACTTGTGGGGAACAGGAGTGAATGGAGCTCTCCTCAGAGTGTTCATGCACAGGTGCTTATGCAGGCACGGAAATCCCGCCCTCAGGGCCAGTCAAAGGTGGTGCTGAGGTGGTGCTGTGCCAAATTCTCCTCACCTCTCCTTCTCTGGTGATGCATCAACCTCTGCCCTTCCCATTCCCTGTATTGTGGAGAAGAGAAGTAGGCTAGAGCATCTCTGACACTCTAGCCAACCATTCTTTTCTCCTCCACATTCTACTTCCGCTTTGCTCCCTTTCCAATCCAGATAGTAGGAAATCGAGGAGCAGCAATGGAGTTGAGCGGGGGATGGGCATGATGGATGGCCTGTCTCTGTCTGCCCCTGCTCGGACGAAGTCTCCTGGTTCAGGCATTGTTTGTTGTTCGCGAATCTATCTTGTTAACTACGAACACAATCCTAGCCTGGAGTTAGGCTTGCACAGTTAGGCCGGCAAAGATTGACCAGCAAAAGGGACGCTGTAAAGTATGTTTGCACCACTCTCAGAGTCAGAATGGCCAGCACAAAGACGTGCGCCATCCTCCTTGACTCCGAGAATGGTCCAAACGCGCTTTACAGTGTCCCTTGTGCTGGCTAAACTTTGCAGGCCTAACTGTGCTGGCCTAACTCCAGGCTAGGATTGCGCTCTAAGGGAGGTAAAATACACAGACAGACAGACAGACAGACAGACAGACAATCTTGAAGGGGCAATCCTAACCAACTTTCCAGCACCGACATAGCTGTGCCAATGGGGCATGTGTTGCATCCTGCCATTGGGGGGAAGTCATGGAGGCCTCCTCAAGGTTAAGGGATTGTTTGTTCCTTTACCTTGGAGCGGCATTGCCCTTACCCCAGTGCTGGAAAGTTGGTTAGGATTGTGCCCTGAGATTCCCAGGATTCTGTGCCAGCTTATAGATGGTTTGAATATTTGGGAAGCATCTTGCTCACGCGAGTGGGCAGTAGAGAATGCCGGCTCAGCTCATAAAATCCTTTCTCCTAGTCCTCA
This sequence comes from Lerista edwardsae, assembly GCA_029204185.1. NCBI lineage: Eukaryota > Metazoa > Chordata > Lepidosauria > Squamata > Scincidae > Lerista > Lerista edwardsae. The sequence continues at coordinate 1,385,151 of JAJKFI010000004.1, forward strand.
ACTTTGTGGCCTTTGCAAAAGGCATTCTGTTCTTGCTCCCCTGTTTTTAGAGTCCTCCGCTTTGTCATGCTGCCTGTGAAATACATTCTTGGCCTTGAGATCAGAGTGCAAGGAGCAACAAACTTAAACCTGAAAGGACCGTATGTCGTGGTCGCCAATCATCAGGGCAATGTCGACTTCCTTGGTATGTTGGCTGCCTGAGCAAGCTGTGATCTTTTTCATTCGTAGTGTTGGAAGGGCCCAGAAGGGCATCTCACTATGGAAGAGGGCTGGTCCACCGGTGTCTATCAGCCCTGAAGAATAACATTTGCAGGAAGACATGTGCAGAAAACAGCAGCACTGCAGACATCTGCTTACAAGGCAACATCTCTGGCATACCCAAATGGCTGGTTATGGTGAGAGATGGCATATGGGAATATGGCTGAGCAATACAATGAGCACAGAAACTGCCTCGCAGTCAAACCATCTAGCATACCATAATATTGTCTGCACAGATCGTCAGCACCTCCCCAGGGTCTTCACAGGTCTTCCTGAGGATGCCAAGGACTGATTCTACCAAGTCCTTCTGCAAGTTCTTTTGCTACAAGTAATCTCAATTTAGGGTGCAGTCTTAACCTGGAGTTAGGCTGGCACAGTTAGGCCAGCAAAGTTTGGCCTTCCCAAAAGACACCATAAAGCGCATTTGGACCACTCTCAGAGTCAGGGAAGATGGCACACGACTGTGTGCTGGCCTCTCTGACTTCGAGAAAGGCCCAAACATACTTTACAGTATCCTTAGTGCCTGCCAAACTTTGCTGGCCTAACTGTGTTGGCCTCAGAGATGCACGGAGCCCCGAGCGCACCCGGGGCAGGGTGATGTAACTGCGTCCCCAGCGCGTCACCCCACCCCCATGTGTTGCCCAACCATGCCTCCCTGTTCCCGGGATTGCTCCATTTCAGAGCAATATGGACGTAGGGTGGGGGGGGGGGCCCAAAAAGAGCGCAGGTTGCTCCATGCAATGGCGCCTCACCACTGCCAGCGCCCACTGCTCTCGCCACCCCCTGCTACACCCTTCCTCCACCTCTGGTTGGCCTAACTCCAGCTTAGGATTGCCCCCGTAGTTCCTGTAGGACAATGGCCTTTCCCAGTCCTACAGGAAATCCCTTTTTGGGTGGAGATGCTCAAGATTGAACCTGGGACCCTCTACAGATACTGTACCATTGAGCTATGGGCTCCTCTCCTGGCATTACAGGAGTCTTATCTTCTAAGTGTTACATGTTTTTCGATAGGTAAATGGTATTCAGACTTACTTTCAGCACACCAAATGCCGTTTCCCAACTTGGTGTTCTTGCCTGCCTATCCACTTCTTGGACTGGAAGAAGGAAGAGGAGGCTGGATTGGAAAAGGGAAAGTAGAGGAGAATAGAGTAATGGGCTAGCAGAGCTTTGGAGACACTCTGGTCCAACTCTTCTCTCCTCCATGCATCCCTATTCATTTTGTGCTTCTCTTCCAGTCGAGGGAGCAGGAGGAGGAGGAGGAGAAGCAATGGAAGCTAAGTGGGTAGACAAAAGTGGGCAACTCTCCCCAATTTGCTGCATGAGGCAACTTCCTCAGTTGACCTCATGGTTGGGTGGCCTCATGGCACACACACAAACACAAGAGGAGGAAGAATTCTTTGGGGGAAATTTATTGGTCCCAGGTGCCAAATGACGTTGGTATGCTACTGCTTGTCACAGCTCCTGAAGAGCTGTTGGAGAAGAGCCTGATCTCTTCTCAGTACAGGATGGCAGTTCTAGGAAAAAAAGGCCTAATATGAAAGCAACCATGGAGCTTTCCCATTATTATTTTTCCTCACAAGAGCCATGGGAGGAAGGTTAGACTGAGGGTGCAATCCTTACCTGGAGTTAGGCCAGCACAGTTAGGCCAGCAAAGTTTGGCTGACAGAAGGGCCACTGTAAAGAGCGTTTGGACGACTCTTGGAGTCAGGGAGGATGGCACATGTCAGTGTGCTCGTCTCTCTGACTCTGAGGGCGCAATCCTACCCAGCACCAGAATGGCAAGGCCAGCCGGCCGGCCAGCACCATATCCAATGTTGGGTGGGGGGAGACTGGAGCCTCCCGCCGCAAGGGAGTGTGCGCTCCCTTACCGTAGGGGATGCTCCAGCCTCCCCTATGCGCTTCTCAGATCTGCGCCTGCTAAAGAGTGGGCGCATGTCCGAGGAGACCGTGCGGTCAGAATTGGGGCCGCGCGGTCTCGTGGACGGGCTTAAGATGTGGCTGTATGGCCGCCTCCCAAGCCTGCCCACGTCCCACCCAAGTCCCGCCCACATTCTCCCTCCCTCCCACCAATCCCCGTGTTGCCCTGTCATGGCTCCTCCCTCGCGCCAGCGGGCTTCAGCTGATGCTAGGGAGGCCCTGTGCAGGCACTACAGGACCGGCGCTGCCAGCAGCGCCAGTCCTGTTGCCTTAGTGCCAATGCGGGGGTGCCGATTGGCGCCTCTGCACCAGTGCTAAACGCACAGCATCGGTGCAACCCCGTTGCACCAACACTGCGCAGTCCTTAGGATTGCACTGCCAGAGTGGTCCAAACATACTTTATGGTGCCCCTTGTGCTGGCCACACTTTGCTGGCCTAACTATGCCGGCCGAACTCCAGGTTAGGATTGCGCCTTCAAAGGTCGTGCCTGGCTCAAGATCATCCAAGTAACTGATGAGCTGAACCCAGGTCTCCCTCGGCCACATCTGATATTCTTCCAGCTACAGTGGATCTGTCTGGAAGTGCTATAGGTAAGGTGGGGAAATGTCTGCCACTGAACTTTGCTTTGACTCCCCAGGAATGTTTCAGATCTTGCCAGAGCGATGCACAGTCATTGCCAAGAGGGAACTCTTCTACCTGTTCACCATTGGCCTGGTCTGCTGGCTGAGTGGTTTCCTGCTTGTGGACTTCAAGGAGGCAATGGACAGCATCGTATCTGTAACAGCAGATTCCCTGGTCCAGGACAATGTGAGTGAGGAGGGGGCGGCAGGTATCTGGGGCTGGCCCACCCAGGAGGCCAGGTGATATGGGTACTTCAAGCCGAGCAACTTGTTGGGAGTGACTAAGAAGGAGACGGGAGCAGGGACAACCCATCTCCTCCTCCAGCACTGTCTCCGTGAGCAAAAAAACTGCAGTGGTGGGCTGGATGAGAAAGCTCGTGGCTGCTGCAATCCAGGGGGCGTAGCTACTGAAAATGTAGCCCAGTGCAGAGGGCAAAATGTTGCCCTGGAAGCAGTGGTGTCATTCAAATGATTTAGGAACAGGAACTCACTTTTGATTGGCACTTGTCGGGAACCTGGAACCAGCCACGGAGCCTGTTAGGATCTGGAACGCCCGTTCTGGTCCGTTCCCCCTGAATGACATCACTGCCTGGAAGTGACATCACCAGAAAGTGACATCACAGTTCAATCAATCAATCAATCAATCAATCAATCAATCAATCAATCAATCAATCAATCAA
>JAJKFI010000004.1:1388635-1449968 GCA_029204185.1 Lerista edwardsae
CAATCAATCAATCAATCAATCAATCAATCAATCAATCAATCAATCAACAGGTACTTATATGCCGCTTTTCAACACAAAGTTCACAAAATGGTTTACAGGCAAATAGTAATAATAAAGTTAAATGGTTCCCTGTCCCAAAGGGCTCACAATCTTAAAAAAGGCAGAACACCACCAGCAACAGCCACTAGAAAAGATACTGCACAGGGGTGAAGAGGGACAATTGCTCTCCCCCTGCTAAATATAAGAGGAACACCACGTGAAAAAGTGCCTCTTGCCCAGTTGTATTTTCATCTTCTCTGGTTTTGTGGCCAAACCATTTGATAGAGTAAAGATATTACACACTGGTTTGTTTCATTGCGTTCTGCATTAGATTACCTTTCCAATGATATATACCCTGATGGTATTATTCATATATATCAAGGTTTTCACAATTTTAGCCACTACTGTCAAGCTCAGCTTGTGCCCTCCTGTAGCTTGTGGCCCAGTGCAGTTGCACTCCCCTGCACTTCTTTAGCTACACCCAGTGATGTTATGCTGCTGGAACGCTGGGCGGGACATCCAGGTGATCGACAGCCCGCCCGTGGCGTTCTGCAGCGTTCCGCCATTTGCGTTTGTGCTTCCAAAATTTTCTCAGAACCTATTTGTTCTTGCAGGGGTCATGGCCAGCACTTGAGATCTCTTTAGGGGCCAGTTCCAACTCTCTTTAGGGGCCAGTTCCAACTCCCTTTATAATTAAAGCCGGTGAAAGTTCATGGGGAGAGGATGGTGCATTCTCAGCTTTCAGGAAGGGGCTAGAAAATGGGATTTCATTGTATTCTCATTTGAAGAGGAAGACAACACTCTATAATAATGTCCAAATATACAATAGTTTCAATGTTCTCTTTCCTTTCCCCTCAAGCTGCGAATGTGGGTGTTCCTTGAAGGTCCTAGAAGCTCCCCTTCTGCCATATTGCCCTTCAAACAGGGGGGCCTTCCATCTTGCCATAAAAGCCCAGGTAACCTCTTTCCAGTCTTCCATAGCTGTCGTTTACTTATTCTCACATAAAGTTTATCAACTGGGGTCACTGAAATAGAGCTGCCAGCTGTTCCTACTGAGTATGTTCCGCTTGGGTTGCATACTTGGTTGAATAAGGTGGATATTTAGAACAAGGGATTAATGTAGTTGTTCCCAAACTGTGAGCCAAGGCTCCCCAGGTTGCTGAGGATACCAGCAAAGGGAGCCGCAGAATCCTCGTGAAAAAATGTGCCGCCCTACACAATGTATAGGATTGTAGCCAGTGGTGTCATTCAAATGATTTAGGAATAGGAACTCACTTTTGATTGGCACTTGTCTGGAACCCGGAACCAGCCACGGAGCCCGTTAGGATCCGGAACGCCCATTCTGGTCCGTTCCCCCTGAATGACATCACTGATTGTAGCCCTTGTGGGGAGCCAATGGCCCAGGAGGATAAGGAAGCTAATAGTTGAAAAGGTTTGGGAACCACTGGATTAATGCTTATTTTTCTGTTGGCCCCACTGAAATAACCCACAAGTCTCTGCTCCATGACCCTTCCAATCCAGGCAGAATCTATTCATTATATCCTGGCCCATCCCATACTCTGCTCACAGACTAGGAATTTGGAAAAAGGGTGAAATGGGCAATGATAAACACAAAGGTATTGAAACAGTATGAAAGCATGAATAAAACAAGAGACTCAAAGAAAAGCAAGAGAACGGCAAAGGGCCAGCAATAATCAGAATTCCAGCTAACAAGCAAAATAAGAGTGCAGGCCTAACCTGGAGTTAGGCCGGCACAAGGGGCACCGTAAAGCGCGTTTGGACCACTCTCGGAGTCAGAGAGGCCAACATACAGACCTGTGCCATCCTCCCTGACTCCGAGAGTGGTCCAAACACACTTTACGGTGGCCCTTGTACCGGCCAAACTTTGCTGGTCTAACTGTGCCAGCCTAACTCCAGGTTAGGATTGGCACCCTTAAGCAGCTCTCTCAGCAATTACTTCAATTGTATTTTCAACTGAGGGCTCTGTGGAAGACACTTCCAAGGGAGTGCCTGGCCCCCAGGACGGCCCATTCAGGAGGCCAACTGAAGCAGTTACCTCAGGCCAGGGCCAGCCATAAGCCAAGGTGACCAATGTTGCCACATTGGGCCCCGCACTTTGGGGGCTCCCCACACCAGCGCAGTGAACATATCGCCTGCTGCTGCAACTGGGATATCTATGGGCTATAAGGTAGTGAGGTGAGCAGACCCGCTTTACCTTGGGCCCTCCCACCTGCCCCTGCCTTCGAATGACCCCAAATGGGCAGTTGGCGGTGATGTCATCATGTCACCACCAACTATCTCCAGGTGCCACGCTTTGTGTGCGGCATCACAAGTGCTATTCTTGGTGAGTGGGGGGGGGGTCTGCTGGGAGGGGGGGCCACAGGAGTGTCCCACATTGGGCCCTGCTGCTCCTGGAGCTGGCCCTGCTGCAGGTAGCAGCTTGGTGAGGGAACCCCATCACTGTCTGCCTACTTGCCTCCACTGCTACTACTCCTCTTTCCACTTCCCGGATTGGAAAAGGAAGAGGGGGACAGGGAGGAAGGGGAAATGTGGAGGAGAGGAGAGTGCTTAGCTAGCTAGAACATTGGGAGCAGTGACTGGCACATCATCGGGGAAGGTGGCAGCATTTCCTATGACTCTTCATGCATCAGATCATGGGCCAGCCCTGCTGTTCAGCTTACCGCACAGAGTTTAGCTTGCACACATATGGTAGGGGTGCACGCCCATCTGATGTGACGTGTTTTACGTCTACACAGGTGCCAGTCATTCCTGTGGTGATGTCTTCCTACCAGCACTTCTTGAAGGAGAAGACCAAAAGGTTCACATCAGGTAGCCGTGGGAGGAGATTTTGTAGTAAAGGTGTAGTAAAGGTGATCCCTTATCTGGATGTCTGGGGGGTGAGGTGGGGTGGGCCAACCTGGGGAAGGGGGTGGGATTTGGATGTGTCCATTAGGCCACATCCAAATAAGAACATAAGAAGAGCCCTGCTGGATCAGGCCAAAGGCCCATCTAGTCCAGCTTCCTGTATCTCACAGCAACCCACCAGATGCCCCAGGGAGGCATGAGACAACAAGATGCTTGCATCCTGTTGCCACTCCCTTGCACCCGGTACCAGTAGCCCACCACCTTTGTAAGGAGGTTGCACAATCCATCATTGCCTATAGCCCACGATGGACCTTTCCTCCAGAAATCCGTCCAATCCCCCCTTAAAGGCATCAAGACCAGATGCCATCACCACCTCCTGTGGCAAATTAACTCTCCACAGATTAACTATCCGCTGGGTAAAAAAGTACTTCCTTTTATCTGTTTTAACTCTCCCAACCCTCAGTTTTAGCGGACGCCCCCTGGTTCTGGTGTTTTGAGAGAGGGAAAAGAACATCCCTCTATCGACTTTATCCCTTCCATGCATAATTTTGTATAATGTTTGTCCCCAGGCTGCATGTTCCTGATTCAGACCACGCAGTGTGCTTGGACCTGCGCCTGCTATATAGCGGGTACAGATCTGAGTAGCCCATAGGTGCAGTTGGTGCCTACCCCGGGGCAAGGGGACGAGCGTGCCCTTGCCCCATGGAGGCTCCAGCCTGCTCCCGAGCTGTGCTGGATACAGTGCAGGCACGCCGGCCTGCCTGTTCCAACGCAGCTTAGGATCGTACCCCATGTTTTAGCTGCGTTCTCAGTCCCTTGGCTATCAGCTGTACTGAATGGCTCACTGGTATGGCTCTACACAGCAGTTCCTTTGCTTTTGTGTTCTCCTCCTCCAGGGGAAGTGACAATCCGAATCCTCCCACCAGTCAGTACTAAGGGGCTGGGCCCAGCCAATGTCCTAGAACTCACCAAGCGTGTGCAGGAGACGATGTGCTTCACTTTTGACGAGATCTCAGGAGACGTTGGGAGCAAGTCTGGAAGCAAGCCTGATAATCACCAAAGGAGTGACATTTGCTAAGCCGCCAGGATCTTGGAAACCCGTTCTTTCTAAGACACCGCCATCCTGTATCCACACCCCATTGAATTCTATGTCTGGCTAACTACACCACCTCAGGTTTAGCCTGAGCACCTGACGGACCAACAGAGCCATCTGTGAGAATAGGACTCTCTTCTGATGATTTGAAGGCATAGTGAAATTGTGTGTGTGTGTGTGTGTGTGTGCAGACTCCTTTGAAAAGTCAGGGTAGGTTTTCTACTGCAGGGTGAGGTCCTGTAATGACGGATATATGAATATCTGGTGCGAAATGTTTGCCCCTGCTGCCTGGCTTGGGTAGACTTGCAATTATTGTTTTAAATCAAGTGCCCATTTTTTAAAAAATCCAGTTAAAATTAATTAGATGCTTGGGGAAGTGGGGGTGGGGGGAATGGGATAAAAACATCACCATATCTACAGTATTTGTTTTTAGTTGGAAGCATTGCTCCAGGCCTTTATAAGGTGGGCAAGAGGAGAGTGGCTCACTACAAGGGTAGCCCATAAGCCCTCTGCACAGCCAGTGTGGAAGAAGGGGCAGGAGGTGGCTTTGTGATTGTTACAAGGGCCAGCCAATCAATACCCTGCACAGCCACACAGCTGCGGAGGATCAGAATAGCCAGCTGTTCCTGACCTTGATTGTTTTAGAAAGGTTAAACATCTCTGGCCAAAATGAGTTGCAGATCCACAGCAAGCTCACAGCTTGCACCCTGAGCAGGAGAATCTGTGGTCTTGTTTTTGGATGGGAGATGGAATGTCAGGCTGTGACAAGCTGCTGTACCTGCTGTAGCAGAACGGAGGTGCTGATGAGCCGATTAGTCAAGGCAAGTGAGAGTCGCGGGGGAGTGTGTGAGAAGGCCAGCCGGCAAAAGAACGGACTACAACCTTGAGGACCTGTCCAGGCTTGACTTACAATTGCCTGCTGAAGCTTGATGGCATGCAGACAGAGGAGAGAACCACATTTTGACGGTTACATCTGGGACTGAGGATTCAGTGAAACACAAGATATTGTATAAATAAAACATTGAAAAATGGTGGTTTAGACTAGCCTGCCCATGTAAGCCACCATGGGCATTTGGTTCAGCAAAGACAGTATAGCAATTGTTCAAGTGAATGAAATGGTTAATTCTGTGTCCTCACATCTCTGTACCAGAGACTAGAGTTTGCATCATTCAGTGCGAGAGGTCATTGCATTACTTAGGGCCCAATCCTAACCTGGAGTTAGGCCGGCCCGGCACAGTTAGGCCAGCAAAGTTTGGCCAGCACAAGGGCCCCCGCAAAGCGTGTTTGGACCACTCTCGGAGTCAGGGAGGATGGCGCATGTCTGTGTGCTGGCCTCTCTGACTCCGAGAGTGGTCCACCCATACTTTACGGTCAGCGATGGGATCTACAAACGACTTGGGGGAACGCTGGGTGGGACTTAGGTGGGACATCCGGGTGATTGGCAGCCCATCCGTGGCGATCCACAGCTGCCCTGGCCTCGGGGGGGGGGGGTGTTCCTGCTCGCTGCGGAGGACGGGTGAGGGTCGCACCGGGTGCCTGGGTGAGCAGCGGTGGGGCACGCTAATGGAGGCAGCCCCCCAGGCCAGGACAGCTGCAGAACACTGTGGACGGGCAGCCAATCACGCGGAAGCCCCGCGGAAGTCCCGCCCAGCGTTCCCCCAGATTGTTTGTAGATCCTGTCGCTGTTTACGGTGTCCCTTGTGCCGGCCAAACTTTGCTGGCCTAGATGTGCTGGCCTAACTCCAGGTTAGGATTGCACCCTTAATGATGGACCTCCTCCAGACCATAAAGAATAAATTACAATATAACATGCACAGCCTTATTGCAGTGGCGTCACTAAGGTTGGGGTAACCCCTATTAACTATTTATTTATTTTACTGTATAATAGGTCACCTGAGGCTCACTGAGACCACTTCCTTAGGCGAAATGGCCCCTCTTTCATCCTCTATGGAGGGTCGTGAGCCAAATTTGAAGAGCACTGGCCTATGCCATACATGATATACAAAACGTATATCTATGATATACAAAACGTTGGTATTATTCATTATTTCCAAAAAAGTTTCCAAAATGTTGGTCACTAGTGATGTCACCCCCTGAGGGTGTCACCCGGTGCTATCCACACCCCTCACTCCCTTGTGATGTCACTGCCATTCCTAAGCTCTCTCAAGTTCAGCAAGTAGAAACCCCCGATTCCACTACTTCCATGTGCTATGCAAATGAGCACGGGCTTTCCTCATTTGATTCCAGTGACATTGTTTGTTCTGCTGGCTCCCCTCCCATTGCAGAAAGTGGTTATGTCCTCTTTCGCAGTTGCTGTGAGCAACGTTGACCAGGAAGCACAGACAGGCTTTCCTGCTTTTTGTTTACGAACATTCTGGTGAGAGCACAAAGTGTAGTTACTGCCTAAATGGAAGGTTTGCAAGGCGTGTCTTTCATAGTAGGAAAGTCAACATTTAAAATGCTGAGTTCTGGGCTCATTTGCAGGGCGTTTCAGCCTTCAAGCCCGACTGGAATCCATTTGTTTGTGCCTCTTGCTATGTGTGAAATAAGGTGCCTGTCTCTCTCTCTCTCTCTGACACGCCAAACGAATGCATTCGTTGTCGTTGGCTCGCTGCAGGAAGGCAGGCGGGTGTTGCCAGCGCACACAGCCTTCTGCAGCCTTTGCTATATGAGCCATCTCCGGGCAGGCCGCATTGTGAGGCGAGCATCTGTTGCCAGGGCAACCACCACCACTGAAGCAACAGGGATGGCTTGGCTTGTTCAAAAGAGATCCTGTTCGGAAGAATTCACAGCCTGATTGTGAGGCCAGGCAGATGTCTCACATGCCCACCTTGAAGGCTGGACCCGAGGCTCGTGCCTTTAACTTTTCCCTAGAGATCTCATTGGACCCAGGTAAACATGACTCAGGTTGACCCATCTGATCTGCTTTCCCTTCCATCCACCCCAACTGGTTCCCCCCCCACCTTTGCTGGCCTTATTGATCCCTACCAGGTCCATTCATTCTCCCTGCGCCTTTAGCATAGACGAGAGGTTCATCTGGGCAGCAAGCCACAGGCTCCTTCCATGGGAGGGCTGCTCCACTTGGAACTGTGCAAATGAATTCCTTTCTTATCCTGGTGTTCCGCCTTCCAGGTTCTAGAAGATACAAATGGGCTCATGATCCCATCGGGATCTGGCACCAGACTGCTGGCTGATCCTGTGGGGCAATTTTATTGTTCGTGCCTCTTATAGCTACATGTATGTACGTTTGCTCAGTGTCATTAGGGCCTATGCCAGCAGATCAACCAGGTAGATCGTGATGTAGAGATGGGCAGGGAACCAGCTGAGGACAGCAGAATCTTTTTGTTTGTTTGTTTGTTTCTCAGCTGCTCAATTCAGGGCCGGGCCAAGATCTTCTGACACCTGAGATGACATGTAATGCCAAATGCTGCCCCCCCGCCTTACCTGGTTATGGGCTAGCCTTTGTTCTTCCCTCTCCCTAGACTAGGAAAAAAAGGAGCGAAAGAGAAGGTTGTCTGTTGGAAAAATGGGGTCTAAACCTGGCATACAGTCTGACAACCCAATCCTAAGCAGCGCTGGTGTAGCAAGGCAATTAGGAGGCAGCAGCAGCAGCAGCACAGCGCAGGGCAAGGGGAGTTTTCCCCTTGCACCCAGGTAAGCCCCAGCCAGTCCTATGGGGCTGCTCAGATCTGCGCCTGCTGATTTGCAGGCAAAGGTCAATGTGTGCACCAGTGGCCCGAATCGGGGCTGATCGGGATGGGGCTTAGGATTTGGCACTATGGCTGTCCTGCGACACAGCCCCCCACCAATAACCACTTATGCCCCGGCATGCCTCTGGTGCACCCTTGGCGAGGCCCTGCACTGACCGAGTGCCACCAACGCTCAACTGGCGCATGGCCAGTGCTGCTGACGGTTGCGGCGCCGCCTAAGAGTCGGCGCTGCTGCTTGCGCCAGTCCAACTCCATACTGCCAACGCTGATGTGCTTGACGGCATATTTGCAATAGCGCTGGACAGGCGCAAGAGTTTAGCGCCGGTGCAATGCAGGTATAGGACTGCACTCTGAATGTAACCTAGGGCTGGTCCATTCAGGAACAGGGACACCCCATCTGAAGCTGACTCAAGCTGTCAGAGAACGGATGGGGGGGGGGGCAGCCATCTCTGGTCACCCGCTTGCTTCCATGCGTCTCCTCCTTTTCCGCTCCCTGAATTGAAAAAGGAAGAGGGGGGGGCAGAGAGGAAATGCGGAAGAGAAGAAAGTGCTGAGCTAGAACGTTGGCGAGTGGGAGGAGCAGAGGCTGGCGTATCATCAGGAAAGGGAGGCGGCCTCTGGCCAGAGGTGTAGCACCCATCGGGCATGATGTAGTGGCTGCCAAGGGTGCCGACAAGGGAGCTGGGCACGCGGGGAAGAAAGCGGCACGGAGCTGGACCCTCCCTTGCCTCCATTATGCTCCAAAATGGAGCGATTCTGGAAGCGGGGTGGTGGTGGTGGCAAGGCTGCGCAGGGGGCGCGGTGACGTCTTTTGTCACCGCCCTGCCCTAGGTGCGATCAGAACCTGCTCCGGCTCTGCGTTGGACACGCCCCTATCAGGAGGTCTTGGGCCGGCCTTGTTCAGGAACCATTTCATTTTGCAAATATGGCACATCCTGTACATTTCTTTGTATGGTTTCCAAGCAACAAGTAACGGCAGGTGCCCCCATCTACAATGTCAGACTGTAGTGATGCAAGGAAGATGCCTGAAGGAGAAAGATTCTCCAAAGGACAGTTGCATCTGTCTAGAGCTGCAGGAAAGGATGGGTAGAAGCAAGCAAGGGGTGGGGAGGGTTATGAAAACTCAGAGGCCCATAGCAAGGATTCCAGAAGGTCAGGTGTTTTTTTTTTTTTTAATCATAGGAGCCGAACACATGGCACCTAGGAGCGGAGACAGAAAGGCTGACAGAAAGGACACAGAAGTTTTTAGAGCTGAAATTGCACCCTGCCAAAACTGAGGGTGCAATCCTACCCTGGAGTTAGGCCGGCACAGTTAGGCCAGCAAAATGTGGCTGGCACCAGGGCCACCATAAAGCGCGTTTGGACCACTTGGAGACAGGGAGGATGGCACACATCTGAGTGCTGTGCGTAACAAGGTGGCCCTTGTGCTGGCCAAACTTTGCTGGTCTAACTGTGCCAGCCTAACTCCAGGTTAGGTTTGCATCCTCAGTGTAAACACATTCCATTTTGCCATTCAGCATTTGCTAAATTTATATTTTTAATCTCATCCCCACCCTTCCATTGCTATACATATGCTATGGGCTTGCAAGGGAAAGGATTGGGCTGCCTATCTCTTCCAAAATGACAGGCATGCCCCGGTATCTGTAGGGGATAGGTTCCTGGGGCCCCCGTGGATACCTGAAACTGTGGATAAGAGGGAACCTATGTTAAGTATAGGGATGTGGTGGTGCAATGGTTAAAACTGCTGCTGCTGGGCTTTCCGACCGGAAGGTTGAGAGTTCAAGATTGTGCGACGGAGTGAGCTCCCGTTGCTTGTCCCAGCTCCTGCCAACCTAGCAGTTCAAAAGCACCTAAATGCAAGGAGATAAATAGGGACCACTTCAGTGGGAAGGGAATGGCGTTCCGTGCGCTATGGTGTATAGTCATGCCAGCCACATGACCACAGAAGCTTGTCCTCGGACAAAATGCCGGCTCTACGGGCTTTGAAACGGAGATGAGCACCGCCCCCTACAGTTGGTCACGACTAGACCATTCGGTCGTGGGGAAACCTTTACCTTCTATGTTAAGTATAGGGTTCTCCCCTACCCCCACCTCTGGGCAAGAAGATGTTTTAGCAACCCAAAGTAAGAATAAAGGCAGGTAAGCGTGTGTGTGTGTCCCCCGATCTGTGGATAATTGAAACAGTGGATACAGAATATGCAGCTACAGGGGCCCACATGTAGTTACTATCTGGGATGAAGCAGGACTCAAGCCATAAGCAGGAGTGCATCAAATGGCATTTCATGGTTGATACTGACATGGTTCGAACCCTGTGGGCTACTGCATTTTAGCAGGTGAAAGAATCAGGCGCATCCAGTCCAGTTTTCCCTTTTTTCCGTCTTAGACCCCTATGCCATTTATGATGATCGCGCTCTATGACTTCCACAACTGGGACTTACGCAGCCTGCTCTGTCTGCTTCTTGCACTGCAGCGGAATCCTGTCCCATTAAGCTACCACAGGATCCCAGTGTGGTCTTTGCTCCTCTCCTCCGGCATTTCCAGCACCTCAGTCAATACCAGCCATGGGACCCCCTGCACACCTGGTGACAGGTCAGGTAGGTGCAGAGAAATGGCACAAGGATGCCTACACGACGGTGCAAGAAGCCACCAAGGTGACCAAGCACTGTGGGAAGGAGGGCCTGGAACTCTGGCGTACGGTCCCAGTCCCAGGTCAGCCCGAAGAGACACCGTATGAGCGCAAGGTGAGGAAAGACTCCTGGAAATTCAAACTGGACGTGCTGTCGACTGGAGAGGTGAAGAGGAAGCCACCGGAGGGGCCAGGGGTGACCCTGTGGAAGAGTAAAGTCAAGCCTCCCCCGTGGGTCTGCAAAATCGCTGGGCCCTGCTTCCGGGACTACACCAACACCAAGACAAATGAATTTGTGGCCCAGTACACCAGGGACACACGCCTGGTGGTGAGCCGTCTGCGCCAGGCCCTCATCGAAATCAACGAGCAGTGCAAGGGACTGGTGCGCGTGAGGGAGCGTCTGGACGCCATGCTGGCGAAAATTCGCCAGAGCCTTCTGACCAACAAGCAGAGCCAAACCATCCGGGACCATCGGCCACCGTCAGAGAAGGTGAGACCCACACGAATCCCGTCGGCATACATGTTCCCTGAAGCCCGCCACTACTTCACTCTTTACTCTGTGGAACGCTTTGCCACAGGAGGTGTTGGTGGCATCTGGCCTAGATGCCTTTAAGAGGGGATTGGATGGATTTCTCGAAGAAAAGTCCATCGTGGGCTAGAGGCCATGATGGATTGTGCAACCTCCTTACATTAGTAGTAGGCTACTTCAGAGCACCGGGTGCAAGGGAGTGGCAACAGGATGCAAGCGTCTTGTGTCTCGTGCCTCCTTGGGGCACCTGGTGGGCCGCTGTGAGATACAGGAAGCTGGACTAGATGGGCCTTTGGCCTGATCCAGCGGGGCTCTTCTTATGTTCTTACTAAGCAGCCAGGTGAACTCCCTTGCATGCTCTCACACGTGCCATTGTGGAGTGCCTTGGCCAGGGTAGTCATTTTTCTGAACACCTGCGTGCGCCTTGAAGATCAGTGTGATTCATCTCACCACCTCTTAAGTGCGTGGCATTTCTTTGTGCAGAATGCTAGGCATGTGCAGTTGTTTTGGGCATGAATAAAGCCATAAGAACATAAGAAGAGCCCTGCTGGATCAGGCCAAAGACCCATCTAGTCCAGCTTCCTGCATCTCGCAGCAGCTCACCAGATGCCTCAGGGAACACGCAAGACCCGTACAACTTGTTGCCACTCCCCTGCATCCGGCACTCAGAGGCAGCCTACCTCTAAAATAAGGAGCTTGCACTAACCATCATGGCCTGTAGCCTGCAATGGACTTTTCCTCCAGAAATCTGCCCAGGTCCCTTTTAAAGCCATCTAGGACAGATGCCCTCACCACTTCCTGTGGCAAGGAAATAGGCCCAATTTGGACCTAGTTCTGTTTGTACAGAACTGAACCCTTCCAAAACAGGGGAATGAATGAAGAAAGGAATGAATGGGAGTGTGTTTTTGAACAACAACAACAAAAATCAGTTGTTTTTGTTTGGGTTTTAAAAAAAAGAAACCCTTACTCTTACAGCTCCATCATGCAACAGTCTAATTGTGGGTGGCCATTTTGAATACACTGTGGAGCAGTGTGGGTAAAGTAATGGCCTTTGTCATGGAAAATGGCTGCTGGGGGCATGGTACAACTACTACCAAGCACAAGCGGATGGTAAACAAAAATGAGTCAAAATAATGACAACCCAAATTAACAAATGAAAACCCAAACAAATCTTAAAAAGGAACATTCTGCAGGTACTCATGCAAACCCAAGACAATTAGTCTAGCATCTTGTTATCTAGGAGAACCAGAATCCTTGTCAGCTAGAAGGGACAATGGCTAAACTTTGTCCCATTAACTCACGGAAATGATTTGTGTGTGAGTGCTGATGGTTCTCTATGCATGTCTACTAAAGTTCCATTGAGTTCTATGGGGTTTAATCCCAGGTGTGTTTTCTCTGATTACTCCTAGGTGTGCATTCTAATGCTTTTACAAAGTTAGATAGTACAGCTCTGGTACAGTTCTGGCCGCCACATCTCAAAAAAGGAGGGAAACTGGAGAAGGTGCAGAAGAGAGAGACCAGAATGATTACTGGGTTGCGGCACTTTCCTTATGAGGAAAGGCTAAAGCATTTGGGGCTCTTCGGTCTAGAAAAAAGGCGCCTGGGGGTGGGGACATGATTGAGATGTACAAAATGATGCCTGGGATGGATAGAGGGATGTTCTTTTCCCTCTCTGACAACACCAGAACCAGGAGACATCCACTAAAATTGAGAGTTAGGAGAGTGAGAACGGATAAAAGGAAATCCGTTTTTACCCAGTGGGTAATTATTCTGTGGAACTCCTTGCCACAGGAGATAGTGATGGCGTCTGGCCTAGGTGCCTAGATTTCTGGAGGAAACGTCCACCTCAGGCTACAGGCCACGATACAGTGCAACCTCCATACTTTAGAAGTAAGCTACCTCTGAATGCCAGATGCAGGGGAGTGGCAACAAGATGCAGGTATCTAGTTGTCTCATGTGCAAAGTAACTGGCACAGACTTAAGGAGACCCATTGTGGGGTCAGCGCCCTCACCCAGGGGAAGAGGGCAAACATCCCCTTCCCCCTAGGAGCCTCTGATGGCTGCTGCAGCTCCTGTTGGATGCAGCAGTTGCCATTTTGGCACTGCTGCTCCTGTGGGAGCCAGGCAGTTTAGGATTGGGCTGCTCGTCACTACGTGCTCCATATGAAAATTTCTGTTTCAGAAGAAGCCTCCACTCTTCCATGTGCCTTAACATACAGTATATGATGAGGGCCTGCAGCTGCTGTTGCTGAGGCAGACTCCATTTTATGATCACTCTCCATTCCTTGCCTCTGCTTCTGTCCCTTGTGCGTAGATACCTGACAAGGTGGATGGATTGATGAAATGGGAAAAGGAGGAGTTCGTGAAGATGAAAGCCAAGTTAGAAGGGGTGATGGCCATGTCAGAAGACCATCTCAAGGTAGGACACAATAACAAGGCAACACGCTTTCTGTGTGGACAAATCCCCACAATCTGTACAGCAATGGGAGAAAGCCAGGCAAGCGTCATGACAAAAATTAAATCTACATACACAAAGTGATATGATTCGAGCTTTGTACTTGATCACATCCAAAGGCAGTTTTTGTGTGCACTCAAGAGAAGACAGAACAACAACAAAACACAAGCAAAAGTTTTAAGTTATAGTAAGTGTTCCACAGCCCTGCAAAGAGGGAAAATAATCATATGTTGAAGCTGAAGGATACTACTACTACTACTACTACTACTACTACTACTACTACTACTACTATTATTATTATTATTATTATTATTAATTTAATTTCTATCCCGCCTTTCTGCGCCATGGGCACCAAGGCAACTTACAACATTTAAAATCCAATAAAACACAGTTTAACAATTAAAAACAATGTTAAAAACAATATTTAAAACAGTTAAAATTTAAAACAGCAAGCCCCGTGGATCCAATAAAAAAAGAGAATATAAAATTCGCTTAAAAAGAGAATATAAAATACAATGTGCAGTAGATCTAACTCTCAGGCCCTAATGATCGGTGGTGTACAAATGGGGAGGCCAGGAGTGGACCCGGGTGCCCCCCTTGAGGAGGGAGAAACCACTAGGAGGTGTCAATTCTAAGCAGAGGAGGGAAGGTGTTCTCTTTCCTGATCCATATACTTCCAAGCCACTGCTCCATTATACTGTCGAAAAGTCAGAGACTTGTGTGGCTCATCCACGCACTTTGGTCAGGAGATTACGACTCCCATGATGCTCTGCTAGAGGTAGACATTGTTTGAGGATACCTTTTGAAACCATCACAGAAGCATTTTTTTTTATATTCCTTAGGGCGCAATCCTAACCTGGAGTTAGGCCGGCACAGTTAGGTTAGCAAAGTTTGGGTGGCACGAGGGGCACCGTAAAGCACTTTTGGACCACCCTTGGAGTCAGGGAGGATGGCGCACGCCTGTGTGACACGGAGAATGGTCCAAACATGCTTTACAGCGTCCCTTGTGCTGGCCAAAGTTTGCTGGCTTAACTGTGCCGGCCTAACTCCTGGTTTACAGAAGAACAACCCACAATCAACTCAAAAGCAGAGGATACTGTGTGTGGAGGTTTTAAGAGCAGGGGTGTCAAACATAAGGCCTGTGGGCAAGATGCAGCTCTTTATCTGGAAGCTCTTTATCTGGCCCTTGCGCTCCCCACAGCACCACCATCAGTTGCTCTCAGCTGTGCTGAGGTGTCACTGCTGAAAAGGGGGCCTGCGTGATAATTTGAAATTTCCATGTTTTCTCTTCTAATCATTGAAGTGAGAATAACGTGCTTATTTTTGACCCGCTTCACGACATCACCTTCTGCTTAATGACATCACTTTCGTCCAGCGATGGGATTAACAAACGACCTGGGGGAACACTGGGCGGGACGTACTCGTAATTGGAAGCCTGTGATTGGCAGCCCGCGCGATTGGCAGCCCGTCTGTTCCGCCCTGCCGCCGTCCCTGCCGGCTGCGCGGGGCTGGGCCCGCTGCCCCCGGTTGGCACGCCCCACCGCTGTGTGCCCGGGCCCCCAGGGGGCCCCCAGGCAAGCAGGCACCCCCTCCGAGGCCTGGGTGGCCCGCGCGGTGGCGGGGCAGGCGGCGGGGCGGAACTGACGGGCAGCCAATCATGCGGGAGTTCCGTGTACGTCCTGCCCAGCGTTCTCCCAGGTCGTTTGTTAATCCCATCGCTGCTTTCGTCCCTCAGGAAGTAACGTTAATGCTATTTGGCCCATTGTATGAAATGAGTTTGACACCCCCACCTTGTTTTAAAGCATCTGAATATTGGGCATGATTTCCTAACTGCATAATTCAGTATAATTCACACAGGGTCTCTTCGATCACTTGTGATCGAATAGATAAATAATTATGTCAGGTGACTTCACTCGCAAATATACAAGGAAAAGACAAAACCATCTTTCCCAAGGAAGATCTGTGGACCTTAGACATCTTCAAAGAGAAGCACTGCAGGCGTGTACGCTTCTGCTTTCTTGGTTGTCTGGCAAAATAAAAGCAGCCTCCAGCTATCTAGGATGAGGAAACTGTAAACAGAAAATGAGCTGGTTCTTTCTTGTCTTCAAGCTAGTCTTCAGGCTGCAAATGACTAATGCAGGGGAGGCAGGCAGTAAAAATGGTTGTGAGCTATAGGCTGCAATCCCATACACACTTTCCGGGGAGTAAGCACCACTGAACGGAATGGGATGTACTTCTGAGCAAGAATGTACAGGATTGTGCTAAGACACCTGTAGACCTTGTTGGTAGGTTTTCTCAGTCATACAATACTACTGTAACCAGTGGTGGGATTCAAATAAATTAACAACCGGTTCTATGACATCATAGCTGGAGGTGGGGCCCAGCCATTTAACATCCGGTTCTGTAGAACCTGGGCGAACCCCCTGAATCCCATCACTGACTGTAACCATATCCAAGTCTTATATTTCTTGGAGGCAGAATGTGGTGGGCAAGGGCAAATTTCATGACATGCCCTCCTCTTCACAACTTCTCAACATGTTGCAGGCACTGGGCACTAATCGGCAAACCCTAGACACGCTGTGTGGTGAACGTGGCCGCGTGCTGGACCTGATGCCACAACCTCTACGAATGGTTCTCTTAGAGGCAGGGCGTGACTCGTGGCTTGGACTGAGTCGGCCTTCATCCCCCTGGGTAGAGCGAAATCAGACACCCACTCCTGATCCCATTGGACCCTACACACCAGGTAGGAGAACAAGCCCTCCTGCACTTGCTCTGGACGGTGCTGCCTGGGGCACCTGGTGGGCCACTGTGAGATACAGGAAGCTGGACTAGATGGGCCTTGGCCTGATCCAGTGGGGCTGTCGCTATGTTCCTATGAGTACATGTCTGAAGAGGAGCATCTGGCTCTGGTGGCTGTCAAAGAGAAACGCTGTGGAGAATCTTGACTGGCCACTAGTGTTTACCTCAAAATTTACCTCAGAATGTCAGGTGCAAGGGAGTGACAACAGGATGCAGGCATCTGCCTGAGGCATCTGGTGGGCCACTGAGATACAGGAAGTTGGACTAGATGGTCCCTTGGCCTGATCCAGGAGGGCTCTTCTTATGTTCACTTTGATAAGAAAAGAAGAAACATACTAAAAACCAGTCCTTGAGTGCTTCTGCTGTGGAATCTGGTTTATTTCACCAGACAGGAAACAGGCTGCAGTTTCCACATTTTCTGTGCAAATCAAAGGGACATGCAGTCTCTTTCGGGACATTGAGAGGAATATTGACCCCACAAGTCTGCTGATTAAACAATCAGCTGGAATACATTATAACAAGTAGTACTGCTTGCCAATAAGTGTCCCAGTCTCATGCCACAAGTGGAGGCTAGAGGGTTTCATTGCACGTGGATCCTCACACAATTAAATACCCCACTGCCCCAATCTCCACTATGTGTCATCTCGTTATTGTCTTTACTGATATTGGTCTGTTCACTTGCAGAAGAGCAGTACAGTAGCAAAGAGACTTGTGAGAGATGAGGGGGAAATGCCAGTGAAACAAAATAGATTTGTTTATTATGTTTACAAATGAGTTTTCAGCCAAGCTTGGCTCCTAAAGCAGCTTTCAACAACTACCATTAATCACAAAGATACTGTCGAAGACATTAGGACACAGCAATTGTTATAGTGTAGGTCAGCGTTTCTCAAACTGTGGGTCAGGACCCACTTGGTGTTTTGTGACCAGTAATGTCATTCAGTAACGAGGAGACGGAACGCGAGGCGGGACTTACCGCCTGATTGGCTGCCGGTTCCTGACGCGTCGCTGCCTTGCCGCACGGGCACCCCTGGCTTCGGAGGGGGTGCCCGCTTGCCTGGGGGGTGCGCTGGGTGCCTAGGCGAGCCGCGGAGGGGCGTGCCACCCGGAGGGAGCCCCCGCGGCGGGCAGGCAGGCGGTGACGCGTCACGGGCTGCCTGTCAATCAAGCGGTAAGTCCCGCCTCGCGTTCCGTCTCCTCGTTACTGAATGACATTACTGGTTGTGATCTTATGTCAGGTGGGTCGTGGACAGCTGGGAGCAGCCATTTTGGAAGCTGCAGACCTTCCTTCTGCGAGTATTCACAGTTTGAATTTTCAAGTGAGGGTTATTTAAATTTTGTTTAAATTTTTTACATAATATTTACATAATATTTTGTCCTAATATTGCTTTCTGTCAGGGATGTCGGGAACTCACAACCATGAGTTGTGCAATAGCTGGAGTCCAAGAATGCCAGTTTGCATTTCAGGAATGTCATTTGATTATGTTACAATGATAGCACTTCCTGCTCGATTTCACTTCCTGCCACAACATCACTTCCAGGTTAATGACACCACTCCTGGTGGATCCCAACACTAGTGTCATATCATTCTAAAAATGGGTCCTGATCTAAAGGGTTTGAGAACCACTGGTCTAGGTTCCAGCCTTCCAGAGAGAGGGGGCAGAAGGAACTACAGTAGAACATGGTAATAATAATGCTAACCCACAGAAACAGCCCTTGTATTGAGCTGCAGAGTCTTCCGGCCCCCAGCTATTGGTGGTACAGCCCAAGTTCTAGGATCAGTGCAGGGGATGTTGATAGCTTGGAGGCTTTCCCCATTTTCAGTGCGCAGAGGGAGATGGTGTTTGAAGAAGACTTGAGTCAAATGACATCAGTAGAAGCTTTCCTTTAAAATAGGCACGGATTACTGAATGAGCATGTATTAAGAATACTCCATTGGGAAAGAGGAGCCAACTGGAACTGGGGTGTGTCATATACTACCTGGATCGACAAGCAAATCTAACTTGAGAAGATCTCATGCGTCCTCTCCCTGCTTCTGCTCCCGCTCTTCAGAATGCGCAGCAGCTCTTGAGGATGCCCGGCGCCTCACGGTACTTTCCAAGGAAGTGATGGCGAAGGTGCAACAGGCCATTACCGAGGCACGGGAACTTCGCAATACGACCCACACTGTCATTGAGGAAAGCTTGCAAGGCAAAAGAGATGAGACTCTCTGTCTTCAGGTAAGGCGAGATCTCACACCCCAGCGGATCTATTTCTTGCAATGTACATGAAGTCACACTCAGAGAGTGTGGAGTTCGGCCGGCACAGTTAGG
Organism: Lerista edwardsae; assembly: GCA_029204185.1. Lineage (NCBI taxonomy): Eukaryota > Metazoa > Chordata > Lepidosauria > Squamata > Scincidae > Lerista > Lerista edwardsae. Next base: position 1,407,061 of record JAJKFI010000004.1, read on the forward strand.
CCAGCAAAGTTTGGCCCGGCACAAGGGACATTGTAAAGTATTGTGAAGTTCAAATTTCTGACCCCAAATGTATGGTTCAAAAGAAAGGTTTATTGTCATATTTGCAAATACGGGTGGCAAGCAAATGCCAAACAGAACAAGCTGCGTGCCACACCTTGCACAAAATGGGTGCAACAATTTATACTACTGAGGCGGAGTTCCTTACTGTACCTTCATTGGTTATTGCCCAGCCAACTGCTAGCACTCATGCAGAATAATTTACTTCCCCCCTCCCTTCCTCCTTCATATGTACACCCCTCCTTTGCACATGCTTTAACCCATGATCCATGTTCAGGCAAAACTCAGTCTTATGAGGAAAAAGGCAAGGCCTAATAATTCATGAGCCTCATTACGCAAACTCACTCCGGTTTCTCCCAAGGTTAGAATTTGTATCTGGGTCAGCTTAGGAATACGCATAGCCCCCTCCCTTTCTTCCCCTTGTCCATTGTTCTGCAACATATCTTGGTCTCTTCTACTCTATCACGTTCCCCCTCCCTTCTCAGCCAGCCAGGCCTTGCCTTGGACTGAAACACCAGCTAACTTACTTCATTAACTACCTCTTTGCTTTTACCCCTTATGTCATGCATTATATTTTAGTATTGGGGGTTCCAAATTATCATGATCATCTTCATATTTCACAGTATGTTTGGACCACTCTCACAGACGTGTGTCATCCTCCCTGACTCCAAGAGTGGTCCAAACGCACTTTACGGTGCCCCTTGTGCCGGCCTAACTCCAGGTTAGGATTGCGCCCTCACACACACACATGCAGCAGTACCTTCTTTCCAGGATCAAAGCTCAGCGCCCCTATACATTTGCATTGCAATCTCCTGCTAGAGTAGCATTTCTCAGACAGGCTGGGTAAGAAGAGACAATTGTGATCTGAGGGAGAGAGGAAACAGACGAGAATGGAGGAGCTGTGTAAGGGCAAACTAGCAGCTAAAGCGCACCGGGGTGAAGAAGAGACTGCAGAACTGATGTAGCCTGTTGACTGCTTGTTGTGGGGCTCTATGCCCTCTACCTCCATCCAATGCTCAGTCTGCAAATATAGCAATTGCAAAGTGAATATATAGAAAATATTACACAGTGGCGTGCCAGCCTCCAAAGTGAACCTCCAAAGCTGGTCAAAATCCAGTCCATTTTAGTTCTGGAATGTTTTACCTTTTGGAGAAGTGGCACATGAATACACATAACAATATCGTGTACACACTGTTTGTGCATGTGCTTGCATGTGTGCCAGCGCTTGGGCATGCAAAACAAAGTCTTCTTGTCTTCTACATACAACTAATCGTGTACCGGAGCTGCCTGCCTCAGTGATTCCTTCTCTCTCTATGGCAGGAACACCTGGACATGACGCTGGGAGGAACCCGCAGTACCTTGCACCGCTGCCAACGTTTCCAGCATGAGATGGGCATCACAAAGGGCATGACCCTGGTGAGCAACTCTTAGGTCCGGGCGGGAGGCAGGAGGACTGCCAGCCCCCACCCGCTCCGGCTGTTTGGAGATTAACTGGAAAAGCCTCGTCTCTTTCACACTTGCCGAGTCCATCTTTGGGCTCAAAACCCTGTTCATATCCACAGGGCCCTGAGAGCAGCAAGTACCTGGAGACAAGGGAGAAGCTAACACGGCCTGTGGTGCGGGTGTACCAAAGACATGTCGGAACACAGCTGCCTGAACCCGCGATCCTCAACCAGGTAAAAGGGCAGGAGAGACCATGATCCAGCACTCGGGTGGGGTGGGGTGGGTGGGTAAAGGTTACCCCACCTACGATGTCTGAGAGGATTGCTGCACAACAGACTGCTGGTGACAGTGTAATTTGGCGGAAAATGATCCTCTGCTGCCCTTTTCTATCTTGGATGTGTAGCTATAAATTACAGTAAGCTACCTTATAGGGACGTGGTGGCGCATTGGGTTAAACCGCTGCTGCTGGGCTTTCCGACCGGAAGGTTGGGAGTTCAAGACTGCGTGACGGAGTGAGCTCCCGTCGCTTGTCCCAGCTCCTGCCAACCTAGCAGTTCGAAAGCACCTAAATGCAAGGAGATCAATAGGGACCGCTTCGATAGGAAGGGAATGGCGTTGCGTGCGCTACGGCGGAGAGTCATGCCGGCCACATGACCAAGGAAGCTGGTCCTCGGACAAACACTGGCTCTGCAGGCTTTGAAACGGAGATGAGCACCGCCCCCTACAGTCACGACTAGACCATTCAGTCGTGGGGAAACCTTTATCTTTACCTTATATGGAGCCACACTGCAGTCCGGGAGCCCAGTAGATCCCAACCATTTTAGCACTGGGATCCACTTTTTTAAAATTACATTCTGTCGGGACCCACCTTGGTTTATAAGACTAAAAAACACACACCTAGTTTCCACCTTCTGGAGTGTTGGTTGAGCTCCACGTTCATTTGATCAGGATCGTTTTGGTGGACCTTGCGTTCCCCTTTGCCTGCCTGTGATAGGAACCAGGGATGCTTGCCTACTCATGAGTAAATGCACACAAGTGGCTCAGTTTTCATAGACTTATAGAGTTAGAAAGGACCTACGAGGTCATTTAGTCCAGCCTCCTGCCTGTAGCAGGAAATCCTCCTAGAGCAGCTCCAGCAGGTGCCTGTCGAGCCTCTGCTTGAAGGTCTCCAGTGAGGGAGAATCCACCACCTCCCTCGGCAATCTGTCAAGCCGCCCTGATCATCAAGAAATTCTTCCTGAGGTCCAGCCAGAATCTCCTCTCTTGCACTTTGTACCCATTGGACCTTGTTCTAATGAGAACAGATTTGTCCTTTCTTCCTTATGACAGCCCTTCAGTTTTGCTTTCCAGCGGGCTCAATCCATTTTCCTAGTCAGCTTGGCGGCGGGGCGGGGGGGAGACTTCCTTCTCAAGTGTTTTTGGGGGCCTGGGTTCATGGGACTGGGACCGTTCTGGTGGCACTGCCTTCCTTTCAGCCTGCCCTTCAAAATGAATGGAGACATGGTCGCCTCCTCACGAGTAAACGTGCACATGAGGCTCAGGACGCAATCCTAGCCTGCGCTGGAATCGGCAGGCCAGCTGACCTTAGCACGGGGCAAGGGGGCAACCCCATGCAGTAAGCCGCCCGCAGCCCAACAGGGCTGCTCGGATCTGCGCCAGCAAAATTGCAGGCGCAAGTCCGCACAGCCAGGAGTGGCTCAAATTGGGGCCACCCAGCCTGGGGATGGAGGTTTGGATGTGGCCTAATGACCGTGTCCGATCTCCCCCCTTCCTCCGCCCTGTGACGCCTCCCGCCTGCCTCCAGCACACCATTGGCCTGGGACTACGCCAGCAGAATTAAGCTGGTACATGGGCCGGTGCAGCTGGTGGGCTGCGCAGTGCACGTGCGCCAGCGCTGCTGTCTGTGCCGGCCCAGCGACTGAATCCATGGTGCAGGCGTGCCTCATCGGCCCATTCGCAACAGCACTGGGTAAGGACTGCCGGGTTAGGGTTGCGCTCAGTGATGTCATTCAGGGGGAACGGACCAGAATGGGCATTCCGGATCCTAACGGGCTCCATGGCTGGTTCCGGGTTCCCGACAAGTGCCAATCAAAAGTGAGTTCCTGTTCCTAAATCATTTGAATGACACCACTGGTTGCGCTCTTGGTTTCCCTTTCCGATACCCTTTTAACTTCAAAAGGGCTCACTTCCAGTGTTCTTTTTTTTTTTATTTAATTATTTATTAAAAATTGTATATCCTGCTTTTCCATCTCAACAATGGGCTATTCAGAGCAGCTAACCATCAGCAATATTTAACACCATTATAAAACGTACATGAAACCATTAAACACAAACACCGTAGAACAGTGGTTCTCAGATTTTTGAGCACCAGACCCACTTTTCAGAATGGCACCAGTAAAGCCTAGTGGCGGGCTGCCCAGCGTGGCTGCTGAGAACCTGCCTGACCTATGAAAGCAGGTCAGAAGCAAGGTCACTTGTACCTCTTTAAAGCAAGATCCACACACCTCTTCTCTCCTCACTCTTCTCTCAAAGGTAACAAAAGAGCTTAGGCCCCTTAGATTTGCTATACCTTCACTACATTTGTAACCATTCATTTAATCCGGGTGCAATCCCTCCCTGTGAACCTGGCACAGTGGTGTCATCTAAATGATTTAAGAACAGGTACTCACTTTTGATTGGCACGTGTCGGGACCCGCCCAGCGGAAGTGACATCATAAGCCAGAAGTGATGTCGTGGCAGGAAGTGACATGAAAAAAGCCCTTTTGGAGGCCTCAGATGATTTTAAACTGACCCAACAGTTGCAACAGTATTCCACAGCACCCCCAGAACATGTTAAGGAGGCCTGGCATCATGTTAAAATCCCAGAGCAACTCATTTTTCAGTGGCAAGGAAAGGAAAGGCTCTGCTCGCTGCCTGCCTGCCTGCCTGGCTCTGAGAACATGCAGGCAACTCAAACATGCAGGAAATTCAAACATTGCAGAGGGCGGAGTCGACGAGTGGGCGGGCAAATGGGCGGGGCCAGCTGTAATCCTAGAAACCGGTACTCGCGTACCCCCACGTACCCCCTGCATGACATCACTGACCTGGCAGTCGCAGGTATATTTGCCAGCTGTCAAACATCTGCTTACTGGTCTTCCTCTATCTTTGCTCCCCTTCCCAGTCCACAGCACAGTTAGAACGCAGCATGAAGGAGACAGGCGAGAACATTGAACGGCTGCAAGCCACTCGGCGTCAACTGCGTGAAGGCATCCACGACAAGCAGACGGGCTTCGATGTGGACGGCAGCGTCAAACGTCTACGGCAGCGCAACATACACCCCCGCACATGCATCCAAGAGATTGCTCAACTGGTCTACACCTAGGAAGCACAACAAATAATAATAGAGGGAATGAAAATAAAGAGCTGGAGTCTAAATAAAGACTGGAAAATAAAGAGCTGGAGAAAATAAAGAGCTAAACTCTAGAGTGGCCCAGAACAATTTCTTCCCAACAGGGAATGGCAAATCTGTCTAGCCCAAAGAAGGCAAAACAAGGCATCCAAACAAGAGGACCGGTGGGGTGGTGGGAAGGCGAGTTGAAATCACAAGATATTGAAAGTGGAGATCGTATGATTTCTTTAATGATACTTCTGTTATGGCTCAGAATGATCTGGTAAGTGTGTCCCATATATTCATAATCTTAGGTTTCTTTTCCAACATCTGCTATGTTAACAGGGCTGGCAGATTTAACTGTCAGCAAACTGACTTCAGTTAAAAACTTTACTAGGACAAAGAGAATTGCAGCCACTCTTACAAAGACAGAAAACAACAAGGAGAAGAACACACACGTTTTAACATGCAAAGAAATCTATTTACACCGTAAAGTTCAAGTGAGTTCATCAGGTAAAGGACTTTGGCGAAGATCGTGGGGCCCGGCGCCAAAGACGTGACCTGAGGTGTCGGCTTGATGGCTGTGGCAAATCCCTCAACTGAGCTGGCATCCATTTTGATTGCTGGCATCCATTTTAGGTCCGTCTCCTTCCAGTATGGACAAACACAAAGCCTGACATGGTAGCTCTCCCTTGTGTAACACGCTCCCATTCATAAAGCAGTGTTCATTCATAAAACCCCATTCATAAAGCCAGCCTTCCCTTTAAGAGATCTTGACAGCTTGGGAGATCTTGACAGCTTGTCCGAACCAAGTGGCTGGGGTTCCGAGGGAAGACCTGGCTGCCTCCAAGTTTGACAGCCAGTTCGCGGTGCTTTCGAGGAATGGCAAGGGAGTTTGACAGCCGGCTCGTTAGCTTGCCGTTAACAGTTTGTGTGTCGGGGTGAGACTGCAAGTCAAGAGGTGTTAATCCCATCAGTGCTGGCTCAAGAGTTGTTGTAATCCTATCAATGCCGTCTTGAGTGTTTGAGCCAGCCTGCTGAGGCTGCGGCAGCTGCGTGAGTTCAAATCCCAGGTCCCTGCTTCGGTTGAAGTTGGTTAGTGGAGGATCCGGGGTGTTGGGGCCGCGAGTTCGATTCTTGCCAAGGTTCAGTTAAGTTTATTGGTTTCAAGCATGACTGGGGCTGTGTCCGTAGCCAGATGGGGAAGTTCATGGTGGTTGCAAACGTGGCTGGGGCTGTGTGCCTTCAGCCAGGAAAAGAGTCATGACTGTTTCTGAGAGAATCCCTGGGGTGGGGGGTACTCCTGCATCACAAACATAAAGCTTGAGAAATCCCTGCTCAAGATGGCTGGCGTGACCATACAATTTTCATTGTTTGGAAATGTTCTGTGCATCTCCAGATTTCCTTTAAATGTCCCAATTTTGGGTACAGCAGGACTACACCCTGTGCAAACGAGGCTGCCAGCCACACTCACAGCAGTACTGCAGAGTCCAAATCAGAAGGCAAACTTTGTGCAGGAAAGTGTCAGGAAAGTGAGCCTAGTGTTGTTCTGTGTATACAGCCAACTGTTAACATTGTGAGTCGGCCTCTGGAAGGAAAGGCTGAGTGTGAGTGGCAACAGCAAACAGAGTTGTGTGGTGCTGCCACTACCATTAGCAAGTTGTCTGGCATTGCCTGCCGTCATTTTACCATTGCCTGCCGTCATGATGTGCCGGCCAATTTGTTCATCCCCAATGAAAGCAGCTTCCTAATTACCATACAAAGTACAAATAATCAAGAATAGAAGTAAGCTTGTCATCGCAATACACTAATTTATAGCAATTACTTATGAATCCACTGTACAATAATTACTTCTGCCCCTCATCTAGGCAAAACTCAGTGCCTCCACTTGTTAGTGGTTGAAGGTGTTTAGCTATGTTCCAGTTGGTTAGTTTTGAAAACCTGGTCAACCTATACTTTTTTAAAAAAATGTATTTTCAGATAATGTACTGGGAAACAATAACCTCGACAGGGAGATTTGTTTTACTATTATGTTAATTTTTAGTTATTTTTACTATTTCCTTCCAAAAGAAAGAAAAAAAGTACAAAACGTTTGCTGAAGTCCAAACTTTAACCAACAGTGGAACGTAAAGGAAACCTGCCCTTATGTTTTGTGGACAGCTGGATCTTCTATTGTAAAATGCAGAGCACATGTGCCCCTCCGAACCAATGAAACGCCGTATCGCACTGCGCAGGCGCGTGAGACAAAATGCTATCCATTACAATTCCATTATGAACTTTTAGCGTCCAAGCTGCAGGGACTGAAGGCGCAATGCCATAACATTCAGATTCCGAGTTACAATACTCGCAGCGAAGAAACTTGGACAAACCATAACCCAGCTGCCACACAAAATAAACCCTCGAAATTTCTTTCTCAAATTTAATCAAGTCGTCCACCGCGCCCCCATTTTGAAACAGGAGCGGAAGTTCCAGCCCCGCAAGCGCAGGAATCGACGCAAATCGCACGAGAGTTTCGCTGGCCCTATCCGAAGGCTCTGGCGGCTTTTTTTTTTAGTTGCGCATGCGCTCGACACGCCGGAAGCCGGTGGCCCGTGGATAAGACTCTGGGCGGCCCCGTGCGTGGCCCTTTTTACCTCAGCAAGCAAGCGCGACGCTGGGCGGGAGTGAAAAGCCTCCATGTGAGTCTTTGCCTTGGAAGGGAAAACCGGGGAAAACAGCCACATATTGGTTGGGGGACGCTGCGGGGGTGTGATGGGGAAGCGGGCTGAGAGGCCTGGAGTTGCGGCTTCGGCGCTTCGCTGCCGAGAGACATGTGGCAGGAGAGTGTGGCGGGCCCCGGCAGAGATTGGCGAAAAATGGTGGCACAATCCCTGTGGCCCAATAGATCAGAACGCAAGACGGGGGCTGCGGGGACCGGGTTCGAATCCCTGCCTGCCCATCCCGCTCAGCACGTGACTCTACACCCGCCACCCTCTCCTAGTCTCAGCCCTTCCTCACAGCAACCGCCGATGGGACGGCGGATGGTGCCTCCTGGGCCTCAAGGGGGAAAAATAACTCAATAAAGGTGCTGGGGGGTGGGGGTAACAGTAGAGCGTGGACCCAGCGCCGAAAGAGCGACGTGCTTCTCAACCTGCCCTTCAAGACTTTCAAGCAGTCTTGCAGTTCGGGTGTCAACTGTGGCTGAAGCAGCGTCTCCCACACCCTTACAACGCAATGTTACGGCATTAAGCTAAGACACCCTGTTAAACCCTCCATACTTGGTTTCAGTAGCAGTTCCCAAACTTATCAGTATTGGGACCCACCTTAAAAAAAATCCACTTTACCAGCCACTCAAGCTTCTGTGGCTATAAATGTGACTAGGCAGCAATGCGCCCTTCCAGTAGCAGCTTGTTTAACACTTTATGCACATAGCCTAATCTGCCTTGTCAGTTTCGCGAACCACCAAAAAGTAGGCCTTGACCCACTGTTGGGCCACAAGCCCATAGCTTGAGAACCACTGTCTTTCAGTACTACCTGGCGATTGATGCTGGCCAGTACTGGAGGGGTGGCAACCCTGCTTACAGAGTGTGTGGCACACTCTCATTTCCACTAACTTTGTTGTCGCAGCTTGCTGGATTTGAATTTTTGCAAATTCAAGTCTACTATTTTTCTTCCCTCTCCACAAAAGAAAAAGAATTGGCCTAGCCTTGTAGAGGCTTAGTCTCTTTTCTCCATCCCTCCTGAGTTTGAAAAGATTGGCACAGACTTACAGTCCAAAGGAAGGCTCATCCCTCCCCACCACAAACAATCTATTTAATCTAGGGCAGTGGTTCTCAAACATTTAAAGCACCAAGGTCCATCTATCAGCCACTGAAGCCTCTGTGGCTATAATGATGATTGGGCAGCAGTGCTCTCCCCCCCCCCAGCAAGTAGCAAGTTGTTTAACCCATGACACTCACAGCCTAATTACCCTGTCAGTTTTATGACCCACCCAAAATTGGGTCGTGACACACTGGTGGGCCATGAACCCACTTTTGGGGTATGCATGTGTGGAGTGCATAACTTCCTTTTATTTTTAAGCAAAGTTTGGACTGGTTATTCATTCTAGGAATGGATCTGTGAGCTGCCCCCAATAGTTGAGTTATTTTACACAACATCATCCACATGCATGGTACTTAGGGTGAAAAAATGGATCCCTGTCATTAAGGCTCACCATAAAGAAGATACAACGGAGGAAGGGGAAGGAAAGATTAGAGAAGAACAGGAATTATTTATTGTGTGTATTTACTTAGGTATGGTTATAGTGAATGAAGAAGGGTAGTATTTCTGCCTAATCTATGTCTATACTGGTGTTTGTCAAACCCTGGCCCACGGGCTGGATCTGGCACAATGCTGACTCCCACCCCATCATGAGCTGTTCCACAGTGCTGCTCACAAGATGACCATTTGAGTGCTACAAAGCAATCTTCTGCATGGTCGCATCTGCCTGGAAATCTGTGCACAGTGGGCTATAGACGTGACCGTTTAGAGCATTGCTCTGAAGAGTTCAAGTGGTTGTCTGATGCACTCCATCCAGATGGGGACCACATTTGTAGTGCATAGCGGTAGTGAGTTTGCCGGCTGCTGGTCTACATGGATGGAGAATTAATATTCATAGTTTCCTCATAGCTTTTAGGCTGGTCTGTATTAGCAGATGTTGAATTTGAGGTCTGTTCACATTCTGAGGCCATGTACGCTGTTGAAAATGCCTTTTGATATACCTGGAAAAGGTGACAGATGCTACCTTTTTCTGGAGCGTGGCTTAGTTTTGAACTGTCTGCTTTTGCATTGAGGGAGAGTAAGTGGCTTCCATACTCCACACCAGCGTTAAGGGTGTGTGTGGTCATGCTGCTGGCAGGGACACAGTTTTTTAACTTTCCCTGTCTGCAGTGGCCACTGGGGGCTGTGGAGAACCCCACAAAGCTCCATGTGCCCAGACTGTGATTGTGAAATGATCACATCATTGTCCCCCACCTAGACCTTTAAGGGGGGGAGATGCAGGACTTCTTGGGCTGGTGGGCTGTGACCCACCAGTTTGAGAACCCCTGCTCTATATCACACCTCTAAGAGTCACAAGTGGTGGTTAGTTTAGCAGTGGGAGAGAGCACAACTGTCCCTACTCAGTCCAGTGTTTCCAGTGTTTATTGCTGGTGTATGTTTTGTGTTCCTTTTTAAATTGTGAGACCTTTAGGATAGGGAACCATTTTCTTATTTTGTTATGGAACCTTTTTGCTTTGGTTGGAGAGTAATTATAATTTTTTATAAGAATATCAGAGCTACTTGAAGGGGAAGATGGCTCTATTCATCTAATAGTTCTTTATCTCTAGAATGACTGACTGGGAAACGGCTCCTGCAGTGGCAGAGACCCCTGATATCAAGCTGTTTGGGAAATGGAGCACAGATGATGTTCAGATCAGTGACATCTCCTTACAGGTACGAGAAAAGACAGTGTGGATGAACTCTTTTGGCAATACTCAATCTTTTGACTGGGTTCATGGCTGAAACCTAAAAAACCAGTTTGCACCTCTGCTTCTCTAGATCATACGCCCTTAACTCTTTGCTTTTTATACTTCTGCAGGATTACATTGCTGTGAAGGAGAAATATGCTAAGTATTTGCCCCATAGTGCAGGGCGCTATGCTGCCAAGCGCTTTCGCAAAGCCCAGTGCCCTATCGTGGAGCGTCTCACCAACTCCATGATGATGCACGGGCGCAACAATGGCAAGAAACTCATGACTGTGCGCATCATCAAGCATGCCTTTGAAATCATTCATCTGCTCACAGGAGAGGTAAGCTGAAAGCAGGGGTGATGGGACACATGCTCTGGGAGGGCAGAAAAGGTTTTGTGGGAATATGACGGGCAGCTTGTGAGAAGGGGCTTTACTTCTTGAGGCACTTGGGAAGAGGTGATGATTGATTTTCATCAGCTAGAAACATCTGGGGTTTGCAGGACTAGACTAGCACACACATTGAAGCATAGTTTACATAAGATTGCAAAAAAAAAAAAAAACCCTTAGGTAGGTTGCCAGTTAAAAAAATTTTTTCTGCTCATCTTCTCGAGCATCTAGTTGTTGTCAGGCACACTAGCATCATATTTTGGGAGTAATCTAGTATGTTTGGAACCAAAAAAGACTACAGAAAAATCACCTTTCTCAGAAGACGTGTACTTGTTGATGAACCATTGAAAATAGGAAATCAGTAGTGGCTAGGTAGGTAGCCAGTTGTTAAAGTGGTGAGGAAGTTCAAGCAGGCCCAAGCATTCTTCAGTCATTGCTGTGTTGCAAAACAAATGTGTTTAGACAGGAGTAATATCAATCTTGCTTTTTCCACTGGGTCCTATCTCTTATGTGATGCTATTTGTATAGTTTCTTTAGGGGAATTGTGTATTTCTGAGGATTGTACTCATGCCAACAGTGAGTTCAGGTTTAAATTCACATTCTTAGAACTGTTGTTTGCATTTGCTAAAGCATGCCTTTTAGACCCAACCAACAACCCTGCACAGATCCTGGGGACACACTTTAAAAAGGAAGGGAAAGTGAAGAAAAAAGCTAAAAATAGCTCTGCCTTTCCTTGCACAGCAAAATCACTGTGTCCAGAGGGCTCCAGGCAGTCTTCCAAACTGCCTGCAGCCTCTTTATGGTTGTGCAAAGCTTCTCCCTCCTCCCAGTGTCACCCCAGAATGCATCACAATATGGCCTCCCTGTGCCACAGAACACCTCTCACATTCAAATGGAAGGCAAAACGAGGCCCTCCAAACGTGGGCCAGGATCCACATTGAGTCAAATCCATGGGTCTTGAATCTACAAATAAAGAGGGGCCACCTGTAGCTATCTCTTCAAGTTGTTGTCTTCAAATTTGATGAGCATCCCCTGACAGTAGCGTCATCTAGGCCACATCTCTATTGGCTATTCCACCAGGATGTCATTTGGGACCTTGTCAAAAAGCCTTACTGAACCTTTCCTCAGATCTCTAATGTTCACCCCAGGGAGACGGCGCACCTCTCACACAAACTTCTTCATGACAGTGACAGTTTCCCATCCCTCTTAGCAGGGTGTCTTTAGTCGCATGCCTTTTCATTTTCACTGTGGTAGCAGTGGTAGTCTTTTCCTGTGCTGGGGCTTCAGTATTCTTCACTGTGATTCCTTGTACCAGTGGAGGTCACTCTCCCACCAGTGGCTTCAACTCCTCCACTACAGGAAGGGGCTGGAAGCAATTACTCTGTTCCAGGACAGCAGAAGTCTTTGTTACAGGCACTGTTCATTGGGTGACATTCCTCCACAGTCTTACCTCTTGTGATGCTGTCTCCCCCTTCATGTGAAAGCCTGGGTCTTCTCTAACATTTCCAGTAGAGCGTCCTCTGTTCTGTCCAAGTTGTACTCATCCTTCTTGATAAGCTGAATGGTGGCTAAATGCGCCTCCCAGCCTTGGACCTTTTTCTTCGCAAGCTTCATCAGCTTGCACTTTCTGCACATGTAGTTCTCTGTATCTGCTAGCAGGAGCAATAACATGCCACATACTGTGCAAATGGTTTCTTTTTCTGTGGGACCCTATTCCTTTGAGTTTGTAGTCTCTAGGGCTGCTACTGTATTCTTTTGCTTGCATGAAACCCCTATGTAAAACTCCTCTGTTCACAAGCTCCCTGGCCTTGGCCACCTCTTAGAAACTGAATTGAGGATGTAATCCCTTCCCTTAGCTGCTTGCATGATTTATCACAGCAGCTCAGGACTATTCCACAAAAATCACATGCTCAAAAATCACAGTTTTTTGAATTTTTTATAGACAAATTACATGCATGTGCTTAGTCTGGCTCCGGTTCCGTTCTGGTTGATTGTGAAAAATCTGGGTTAAGCTAATTTTGGGTTGAGCAACACCCTACTTTGTATGCAAACAGGCTTTTTTATTTACTCCATCCATGTGTAGTCCATAAAGGTAAAGGTTTCCCCACGACCGAATGGTCTAGTTGTGACCGACTGTAGGGGGTGGTTGTCATCTCCGTTTCAAAGCCTGTGGAGCCGGCATTTTTGTCCGAGGACAAGCTTCCGTGGTCATGTGGCCGGCATGACTCTACGCCGTAGCGCACGGAATGCCGTTCCCTTCCCACCGAAGTGGTCCCTGTTTATCTACTTGCATTTAGGTGCTTTCAAACTGCTAGGTTGGCAGGAGCTGGGACAAGCAACGGGAGCTCACTCCGTCATGCAGTCTTGAACTCCCAACCTTCCGGTTGGAAAGCCCAGCAACAGCGAATTAACCCGCTTGTTGTAACCTTTTGTTGTAAAAGCTGTACTTTTTCTCTGGAATAGACTACAGACCTGCCTTATCTTTGTCCTACAGAATCCTCTGCAAGTCCTGGTAAACGCCATCATCAACAGTGGTCCTCGTGAAGACTCTACTCGTATTGGCCGAGCTGGCACAGTCAGGAGACAGGCTGTTGATGTGTCACCGCTGCGTCGTGTCAACCAGGTATGAATTTCTCAGAGCAGGTTGGTAAATACCGTCTTGCCTGTTTCTTGCTGCCAACCCTCTCCGTGTTTTCCTGCAGGCTATCTGGCTGCTCTGCACTGGGGCACGTGAAGCTGCTTTCCGAAACATCAAGACCATAGCTGAGTGCCTAGCAGATGAGCTGATCAATGCAGCCAAGGTGAGAATGAGCTTAATAGTGAGCTAGAAGAAGGTCACTCAAATTTCAGCAGCACTTGGCATTCAAGAGCATTTTCATGGTAAGAGTAGAGGGGGCAAGCCTTGAAGTGACACATTCTAAGCCACTTTTTTTCCAGTGTAGGAGTAAAATCCACTTGCATAAATACCAGCAGTAGGGCACTGGAGCCAGGGGAAAGAGGTGGTGCATCTACTTTTCTTTCTTGCTTCTGGTCCAATCCTAAATAGTTTTGCTAAGATGGTCACCTTCAGCTGCAAGGCATGTGAATTTTATGCTGCTGCAATTCTTCACTACTTAGGTACCTGCAGATATATCCAGGAGGTCTTCTGTGGCAGTAGAGATGGTCCTGAAATGGCAGAGGCCTTATTGCCATTCAAAACTACTGTAGCTCCCACTCCTACAGAATTGTCTGTAGTTACTTGAGAGTTTCTGCCACCCTCTTTTATTGGTCACATGGCTACTTGATGCCTAAGCTGATGTTTGATGCAATGCAGCCTAAATGTTGCCCTGTGATCCCAGGGTGTACTTAATTTCCCAGCCATGTTCACCCATTGAAACCGATTACACCAGCTGTGCTCCAGCACCTTCTTCAGCTGCCGTCGAGTTCCATTATGAGAATGTGTACAGGGCAGTGATTCCCAGACTAAACTGTGGCTGCCAGGGGAGCCATGGAATTGTCCTTTGAAGCCCCCCCCTCCTCAAAACCAGCATGTTCAGAGTCGGAGAAAGGCAGAGACTACAGCGTTCTCTTTCCTTGGCTCACTGGTGTGCATTTCTCTCTCTAGCAGCAGCAGTTTGGAGACTTTGTCATCCAGGCATCTCAAGAAAGGAAATGGCCTATTTGGCACTCAGAGCCTGACTCTGGCTGCCATGCTTCACATTCTAGGGCAGCAAACAAACATGCCTAGCTCCATCCCAGTTACTCTCAGGGAGTTACTGTCGTTTCAAGTACGGGCTTTCTCCACCTCCCCTCCCCCCCCAAATAACAAAATGGGGAACCGTGGCCATGGTCAAGGGAGCCACAGTTTGGGAACCGCTGAGTATAAACGATTGGATTGGAATTCCAGCTTTTCAATGGAAGGAGATGGCGGAAAGCATTTTAATGCGGGAATGGGGCTATGTTTTGGGGTTGGTTGGTTTGCATCTCACAGCTTCTTCCCACTCCTAGGGTTCCTCCAACTCCTATGCCATCAAGAAGAAGGATGAGCTGGAGCGTGTGGCCAAGTCCAACCGTTAAATTACTGCTGGAAGTGCAAAGCCAATAAACATCCATTTTCATACTGCTTCACTTTGCTTCTCTGAACCGCAGTTCACCTTCTGAGGCATGTTGGGTGCTGATGGAGGGAGGGTGATAATTTGGGGCAGTGGGCCTGTCACCTGGGGCTTCCCCAGGCAACTTCCTTCTGAGATTGGATCAGAGTTGGTGATGTGTCCTGGTTTAAGCATTGGTCTGGTTGCTTGTTCCAGTTGTGCCACTTGGTTTGCAGCATTGGTTCAGTCAGAAAGGAGGTACCAAGCTTGTGCTGTCTGCATTAGAGCTGGGAAAACTACAGACAGTGGAGCAATTTAAGAGGGAGGCAGGATCCCAAGAAGCCACAGGTAGGACTCATCAGAACATCTAGCAACTGGTTTATCAAGCAGCAGTTGCTGGTGTGTGAGAAGCTACTCATTGTTTAATCGGCTTATCTGCAGAAGAGTCTGGTTGTACATTTTAAATATTTATTGAACATAGTAAATGCCTCTTGCAGCCTTATTGAGCCTGGTTTTCCTTGAACTGAGCCATAGAAATGCAGTTCCCTTTTTGTTCCCCAAGCAATTGAAAGCTGCATCAGAGGAAAGAGAAGTGTGTTCTTCCCTCCCTCTTTTGGACTTGCTCTGTGCAGCTCTCTTAATATGCTGCTAAGAAAGGAAAGGGCTCCTTCTAGTGGAAGAATACATGCACTGCACATTTCTCTCAAAAGAATGCAATTGTCCCAGGGTGGCTTATTTAACAATGTTGCATCCTCCACATGTTACTTGTAAAAAACTTGAAATAGTAGTTCAGTGGGAAACTACCTTCACGGGAAACTCCCCATGGGAAGTTCTGTACCGTTCACTTTCCTTGACCTCTGTGGCGCTAAGTGAATAGGAGTTCTGGGGTTGCCTACGGGTAGAATTAAATTGCCAACTATGATGGCTACTTAACAATGGCTACTTAAAACCTTATAGTGTCGCAGCACTTAACTCATTTATTTAATTGAAAAATGTATATTCCACCATTCCCATGCCAAAGCAAATGCCCCAGGCGGCTTACAAAGCTCCAAAATAAAATGTACAATGTATCAGAACAATAAGAGAAACCAGACAGATAACAAACCCCAAACCTAGCACACATCAAGCCATTAAGGGGGGGGACGACGACACAAATTAGCCCATGTGAAGAGCTAGTCGTGAAGAGCTGAGTATGTGAAGAGCTGAGCAGACAATTCCCATGACCTTTTTACCCAGCCATAAGTGTCAGTGCTGTTTGCCTGTGGCCCATGACCGAATTGAGCTGTCAGTCGGGAAAATTTTAAACTACTTGATAGGTTAATAACACTTCACATTTATATAATGCTTTCAGGGATATGATCATATTATCATAACAAACCTATATTGTGCATTGTATTACCTATTCTAAATAAATCTGGCTCTTCTGCTACATCAGTCTTCTACTAGATCAGTTCTAACTGCCTAAGTGGCAATGGCAGTTGTGTCAATTGGTGTCTGATTCAGACCCAATTGGTTCATCTTTCACTGCCCATCAATATAATGACCACAGTTGTCTTCTACGGCACCATAGAAGAGTGAACAATAAAAACGTAGGCCAACTAATGTCTTAGTCCTATCTAACATTCCAGCACTGATGCAGTTGCAATGCAGCCCTGAGGTAAGGGAACAAACGTTCCCTTATCCTGAGAATGCCTATGTGACTGTTGCTCCACTGCAGGGTGCAGCACCCACCCCACTGGCATGGCTGCATCAATGCTGACAAGTCGGATAGGACTGGGCCCATAGGCTGTGATCTGAACTCGGTCTGAAGGCCCTTTTGCATTGAGGGCAGTTTCTGTTATGAATGTTGTTTGGGTTGAGGTGCTGATACCTTCTTGCCTACTGAACTTGGACATGAGATACAGTAAAGCGGAGAGTTATACAAGTTCAATCAGAATAGAACATTTCTCTGAGTCTTGCATAGAATCCTACCCACATAGTTTTAAATGTATAATTACAAGATGAGGGAAATGACTAAATCATATGGAACAAAAGCCTTATTCAAATTGAAGGCCCCAAAACAAGCCATCAGTCCTGATCCTTTGAAATGCATGTTTTAATGAAGGATCACATTTGTCCATAGAATGGCATATGCCGTGTGTGTATTTCGCCTTTGCTGATCAAAGTCATTAACTTTATCTCTGTAGTTCCTCTAGAACGTTTAATAACCACTCTCGTTGTTGGCATGGTACTTCTACTCCCATGAACAAATGGTTTTTGTAGAAAATCAGCAAAAGTTTTTTTCTTATTTAGAATGTGCAACTCAACGAGTGTTCAAAATACTAGCTTCTGATCTCTTGGGATATGGGTCAATATTAGGACACCCACACAATTATGATGTTGTTTTAAAGTTTGGTTACTGTTCAAGCTGTAGGCCTTTGAACACTATTGAACACAATGGGACTTCTGAGCAGACGTAGGTATGTGCTGTGAAGGAATGGGAAAGGCTGCTTATGAATGCTTCTGTAGTTCCACATTATGGTCTCCAGAGCTGGCTCTAGCAGTGGTGGGCCCCCCCAGTCACCAAGAAGAGTTCTTGTGGTGCCACAAACAAGCATGACACGTGGAAATAGTTGTTGGTGATATAACGTCACTTCCAGCTGCTTCCAGGTGGCCCATTTTGGGCTCTTCAGAGGCAAGGACAGGTGGGAGGGACCAATGTAAAGCTGCTCTGCTCACCCCACTGGCTTTCAGCCCACTGAGATCCTAGCTGCAGCAGCAGGTAATCTCACCCTACTGGTGTGGGGCCCCCTGAAGCATGGGGCCCACATTGGTCACATTGGCTTAAAGCCAGCCTTGATGGTCTCTGGCCACTTTAAGAAGCTAGCGGTCGGCTTCCTTGAGATTCCCAATGAAGCGGTCTGATCCAGGCAGTGACCCAACCTCTTAGCTTCAGCAAGGTGGCTGAATCATGTGCCTTCAGAATGTACCCCAAAAAGATGCCCTGTAGATGGAATAACTAGCACAGGGCAGCCTATACATTCATGGTTGAAATGAGCAATGGTTGTCCACCGCAGCCCAGACAACAAAGCCCGATTAGCTGCTTGCAAAGGAATGTTGAAGGGTTGCTTCCCCAGAGCTGCATGGTCATTTTCCCCTTATCGGCAAATGTAAACGGGTTATATTTCCTCATTTGTTAACTTTCAACTGGATCCCTGTTTGCGCATAAAAGTGCTAACTGGAATATCTTGTTCTTAGACTGGTTGACTTGCAAGATATTTTTTTTTCCCCTATACCAGTTTCTCTAGACAGGGTGTTTTCACATCCACAATCGAGAGTTTCAGCCTTCAGTCATGTAAGTGCCCCACAAAATTGTGAACTTTAAACTGCATCCAAACAAAAAAGCTTATCTCCTTTCTTTAAAACTTGTTCTGGCAAGAGAGAATGTATGCTTTGTTTGGAGCACTTATGTAGTAAAGATATACAAGATAAGAAAACCTTGTTCCTGGAAAAACTGGATTCTGCAACCATGTTAAGAGATTGGTAGAGGTGTTTGTTTCCTGTATGTAAGACAGGTTTACAGCCTAAGGGCACAATCCAAACCAACTTTCCAGCACTGACATAGCTGTGCCAATGGGGCATGTGCTGCATCCTGCAGTTGGGGGGCAGTCACCGAGACCTCCTCAAGGTAAGGGAATGCTTGTTCCCTTATTTCAGAGCTCCATTGCCCTTACCCGAGGGCTGGAAGATTGGTTAGGATAGCACCCTAAGTCTTGCTGAACACAATGGCTTTACTTCTGAGCAAAATAACACCATTTTCAAACCCCTCTAGATATTGATGTACTACATTTTGCAGTTCTTTTTGTTGCAGTTGTAGAAGGAAGTGATCAAACCCCACCCTGTAGTTACTAGAAATTCTTTTGGTTTGCCCTGTCAAAAACACTTAACTTGACTCTGCTGGCGTGTCACTCCCCACCTCCAACAAAAGAGAAACAATTATTTACATATTCATTTATTTTTTAAAAAATACAGTCCAATCGTGTGGGGCTACTCATTTTATTAAAACAAATCAAATGGTTTAAAAACCATTACAAAAAAATCAAATCATTAAAAAGAAATCCTCAGTTGGTGTTGGGTGTTGGTGAATGCAGGCGTGTCACCCAAAACGTGGCGTGTCACCTTGGACACACGTGTCATAGATTCACCATCACTGTTCTTGGCCATCACCACCGGCTTGCTTCCTGGATTTCTCCAGCTTTCTCCCCCTCGCTTTCAAGCCTGCCTGCTCTCCTTACTAGAAGCAACCGTATATTTCCAAGAATGTACACGGCACTGCAGCAGGCAGGCAACGCTTCCTACTTCCTGCGTGTACCCCCCGCCTGTGGAGTTAGGATGAATTTGCCAGGGCTGCCTTTTGGAAAGCACATTTGAGCTTCAACCTTGAACAGGCACGTTTGGAAAAAGAACTCTGAAGATCAAAAAAGGAGCAATTTTGGCTCCTTCGCACTCCAAGAGTGAATGCTTCCCCCTCCTCTGCAGCAGAACAGGTCTTCTTTCAGGTCTCCCAAGCAGCTGCTTTATTGATGGAGTCCAGCATTAGAATGACACATGTACCTTTCACATAAGGAACAAGTGTGAATGATTAACTTCAACATACTCGGCTCAGCCTCCTGCTTCCCACATTAGTCTCCCAGATCCTCCAGGATGCCAGCAAGGAGGACTTGAAGGCAATCCTCTCCTGGTGTTTCCTGGCATCTACTATCCAATGGCATAGAGAATTCTGCATGTACCAGGCTGCTGTGGGATGCCCTGTTCTCTGTGAGTTAATACTTTTTCAAAGCCATTTTACAGATAAAAGAAAGTACTTTTTTTACCCACGGGTACTTAATCTGTGGAACTCTTTGCCACAGGAGGTGGTGATGGCATCTGGTCTGGATGCCTTTAAGAGGGGATTGGACGGATTTCTGGAGGAAAGGTCCATCGTGGGCTATAGGCCATGATGGATTGTGCAACCTCCTTACATTGGTGGTGGGCTACTTCAGAGTACCGGGTGCAAGGGAGTGGCAACAGGATGCAAGCATCTTGCTGTCTCATGCCTCCCTGGGGCACCTGGTGGGCCGCTGTGAGATACAGGAAGCTGGACTAGATGGGCCTTTGGCCTGATCCAGCAGGGCTCTTCTTATGTTCTTATTTCCATATTTGTGTGCTTGCTAAAAGAAGCTCCAAAAATCGAAGAATATTTGAAGGGCAGCTTGCGGGGAATACACCAGCCGTAATCCTTTCCCCAGCTGCCTTTTCAATCTCTCGTGCCAAATCCCCAGATCCTGTTTAAAAATGCAGGAGAGCGTTAAGAAATGCTATGGGAGTCCTATGAAACGGGTGTTGAGGGAGAATCTCAAACAAGCGTTGCTAGCTAAGGTGACCTTTCTCCATCATGACCTGTTGCCCATAAAAGTTGTCATTTCTTTAAACACAGGAAATTGAATGAGGAATATATATACAGTATATATAGTATATATATACTGTGTGTGTGTGTGTGTGTGTGTGTGTGTGTGTGTGTGTGTGTATTCCTCATTCCATTTCCTGTGTTTGAAGAAATGACAACTTTTATGGGCAGCAGGTCATGATGATGCAGTTCGTCCTGGACTGAACTGGGCAAGTTGGGATGTCCTGCTAGGTCAGATCAAGTTCCGGCTGGCCTACAATGCAGTTTCTGAAAGGGGCCAACCAGCTATACTTTGAGTGCTCAGGAGCAGGACACCGAGGCCATGACCATCCCTGTGTGTCACCCCATACCTATGCATGGGAGCATGGATAATTGCTGTACAACTAGAGAGACAGCAGTGCTGGTTCGCTGCCTTCCCCATCCCTTTGGACAAAAATGGCCATCAATGCAAATGGCTTTTTGAAAGGCATTAGTTAAATTCATACCGGGACATGGTGGTGCATCACTGACTTGTTGACCGGAAGGTTAGCAGTTTGAGACCGCGCGATGGAGTGAGCTCCCGTTGCTTGTCCCAGCTCCTGCCAACCTAACAGTTCTAAAGCACGTAAAAATGCGAGTAGATAAATAGGGACCACTTCGGTGGGAAGGGAACAGCGTTCCGTGCGCCGCGGCGTATAGTCATGCCGGCCACATGACCGCGGAAACTTGTCCTGAGGACAAACACCGGCACTTCGGCTTAGAGATGAGCACCGCCCCCTACAGTCGGTCACGACTAGACCATTCGGTTGTGGGGAAATATTAAATAATAATAATACTGGTATTTATGTATCGCCTTTCTTAGGTTGTTAGATTACTCCAATGGCTGTAACTCAAGGCGGTTTACATGGGCAGACTTTATTCATAAACCCGAAGGTTTTTACAATTTTACCAAACGTTCTATCTGACAAGAACAAACAACACAAACAGATGGATTTTTCTGGATTTAGTCTTCTTTCTAGCCACACGTTTGTCTTCTGCTGGCTGATGAGCGGCTTCTCTACTCCCACCAGAGAAGCAGCTGACCCAGCACACTCCCCCATTCACAAGGCGGCCGGAGACAGCTCAGCTTTACCTTACTTAAATTCACAGCTATCCGTAAGGACTTGTGGTGCGTTCACAATTCATACGAGGTTGCTGATGCGTCCCCACTCCTTGAAGGGATGGCCTTGTGATGGAAAACACAGTGGCTTGACTGGCGGGGCAGGTCCCTCTTGCTCTTCGACTCTGTTTGAAGCAAGTTAAGACCACATACCGGGCAGGCAGAGTCTCACCCCCAGGCCAGGGGCTTCCTCGTGATCAAAAAGGCCTTCGTGCTGGGGTGGGAAGTCTTTAGCTGAGCTTCTTGCCCTGCTCCAGCATCAGACGTGGCCCAAGCAGAAGCCAAGGTAAGAATCAGAGGTGGGAGGAAACTGTGTTCTTTCCCCCCCCCCCCAGTGTTTTCCGAATTTAGAAAGCTTCGTTTTGTGCTTCAATTCAAAAGTTGCGTTATAACTATATATTATAATCACTTTAAAAGTCAAGTGATACAGGCAGTGTAGTGTCAGCGGACGCAGCCACAGTCACATGTACCCTCATTACATAATAAAAGCTAAAGATAGGCGTGCCCCGGTATCCACTGGGGTTCCATTCCGGACTCCACCGTGGATACCTTAAACTGCGGATACTGGGGACGCCTTTTTAAAGATAGGGGAACATCAGTGGTTTTGCTGCAGCAAGGAAAAAAGAGAGAGATTTGTTTACGGTTCCCCTGTCTTTTTAAGAGGTGTCCCACTATCCGTGGACAACTGAAACCGTGGATACCGGTGCACGCCTATAAACCAGCTTTATTTTTGCAGATTTCTGGTTTGTTTGGTTGTGGTGGCTTTACAACAATGAGAAATGCAGAGAGCAGTATTTATTTTATTTATTTAATGCATTTATACCCTGCCTTTCGGCCCCATCCGAGGGCACCCAAAGGTGGCTTACAACAAAATAAGGCTACAGGAAAAAATTCAAGCAGTGACACGTGATTCAAAGCAGCAGACCACAATGGACTAGACAACCATTAAAATGCAGGTTAAAAATACAGATTGAATTGAATTGAAATGCCAACCCAGCCCAGTGTTGTGTGTTTTTATTTTGTTCTCACCATCTGTCCTGATCACATGAAGGACGGGTGTACGGCTGGAGCCAGAGGTCAGTATCCTCATGTGGCCGAGACCTCAATGGCCTGGGAGGAACCACCGCCAAACCCATGGCTGCTTCCACTGAGGGGGGTGCAATAGTAGTCATTGCTCCCAGCCCAGCCTAGCCCACCCTGCTAGGTGCAATCCGTGCCCCTGGAGGCAGGCAGCAGATCCAACTCCTACCTGCCGCTGCCGCTTGCTTAGCAATTGCTTACGTGCTGCTGTTCACCCGCGAGACCTTCGGATCGCCTCCTGAGGACGATCACCTCTTTTGCTCTCAGTCACATGGAGCGGTTGAAACCCTCCGTGGTCGGTGCGTCGTCGCTCAGAGGCAGGACAGCCGAGAACTGGTTGAAAATCTCTCTTGCGAAAGCAGCCCAAAGGTTGTTCATTAGGCGAGCTTGCACACTTCCTTTGCTGGCGAAGGTTGCCCCGAGAAAAAGCTTTTGTTTTATCGTGCCCTGAAGCCATCGCGCCAGCAGGTGGCAGCCTTGCACAGTCCTTATTGCTGTCTTGGAAGTCAAGACACAGCATCGGAGGGTGGTGATGTTGGGGTAATGGTGGTGGCTGGAGAGGGGCCTCTTTAGAGATAAGGGAGACCGCTTAATGTGAGAGAGAGAAAGGAGACTTCCAGAAAGTGGGTCTTTCATGCAAAGCAAAGACCCAAGCAAGGAGGAGCTCCTCCAGTCCCCGTCCGCCACCATCTCCTGCCCCTTCACCTCCATGTTTGCTCCCAATTCCGGCAGCAGCAGTACAGATCCGGTTCTGCTGGCTCCCGGAGGCACAGGCTGGTTGGACAAGTCAGATTTGGACGGGGATCAGGTCAGGTGACCGGAGGTCAAGCTGTCCTGTGCTGGGTGGCCATCGCAGACTCTGGGCTTGCCCCCTCCCCTCCAAAGGGACTGCAGCTAGCAGGGGGTACAAGGGCTGATTTAGGGGGGCAGCTCACTGTTGCAGCCAATGAAAATGTGGCCTAGTGCAGGGGGCAAAAGGATGCCCCAGAAGTGACATCATAACAGGAAGTGACATCACGGTTGTATTTCCATTTTTCTTGGGGAAATGAAAAAAGTTATTTTTTGGCCATAACTTTGATAGAATGAAGATATTATCCTCCGGTTTGTTTCATTACATTCTGCATTAAATTGCCTTTCCAATGACATATAACATGATGGTATTATTCATACATATCAAGGTTTTCACAATTTTGGCCACTAGGGTCTAGCTCAGCTTGTTGCCCCCCTAAAGCTTGCTGCCCGGTGCGGTTGCACCCCTGTATTTCTTTAGCTATGCCTCTGGAGCAGCTGTAATTCAATGCCAGAATGTATGCTTTGCATGTTGCAGGGCCCAAGTTCAACCCCTGACATCCCAGGCAGGGCTGGGAAACCCCGCTGAAAGCCTGCAGAGCTGAGGCCAGCCAGTGTAGATCGCTATCAAGCTGGATGGGCCCATCTGCTGATTCTAGGTAGAGCCAGCCTGCTTCATGTTTTCAGCTCTCATTTTGAAACAAGCTAGTCCCGTTCGTTACCAAGCTACAAGGCAGTGTCCTACCCCATTGTTCAGTAAGTCAGCCTGCACTGAGAGGACAACGGTTTGACCAGGGAATACAAAGATCCTTGGCCAACTCGTGGTCACTTGCAAGACCTGATCAGTTTGGATGATAATGTAAGTGAATAGTAGTAGCATGAATAAATGAAATAACAGTGGATGAAAGAGTTTAGTTTCTGTTAGTTTCCTACAGACTTCCTGTGACCCCCTTCAGTATAGCCTTAGCCAGGACTGGCCCCCAAACCTCCTGGTGTCTACAGTGGCATGCCAAATGCTCCCCCCTAACCCAATGATGCGCCAATCTTGCTTCTGCCAGTCTCCAATATTCTAGTCCAGTACTGACCTTCCCTTTACATTTCCTCTTCCTCTCTGTTCTCCTCTTTTCGATCCATGAAGAAGGGAGACAGAGATGGGTGCCCCCTGCCAATCTGCTGACTGATATAGGTGGCATCATAGATGGGCTGGCCCTGCCCTCAGGTCCCCGTTGCCGCAAACTTCCTGGCCCCAAATGATGATGGCATCTGGGGGGGGGGCTGGGTAAGGGCCAGTGGTGTCATTCAAATGATTTAGGAACAGGAACTCACTTTTGAGTTCAAATTCAAATGTTGAAAAAAAAAAAACCCAAAAAAACCCGGAAGCAGCCACGGAGCCTGTTAGGATCCGGAACGCCCGTTCTGGTCCGTTCCCCCTGAATGACATCACTGGTAAGGGTCCAGTGCATTCATGCTGTTCTAGTTCACTAACGTTCTCTCCTCAACACTTCCTGTTCCACGGCTTTACCCCCTTCTTTTTCCAATCCAGGGAATGGAAAAAGCGGAAGCTGGCACATCACCAGATGAGGAGGGCAAGGCTTTGCCATGCTACTTCTGGTGCCAGGAGACCCTGGGCTGACTCTGTGCGTGCATTTAGTACATATGCACCGGTATAAAGACAGACACGGTCCCACTTTGACCAATGGCATTGCTAGAGGGCTGCGGGCCGCAGGGTGATGCGCACAGGATGGTGTGTGTGAGACAGCACTCCCGCAATTATAAAACCTTGGAACATTCGAATAATACCACCATGTTATATGATGCAGAATTTATAGCAGAATGCAATGCAACAAACTGCTTCGAAGGTATCCTATCTAAATAGGATACAGGTAGGATCAAAAGCCAGGCGTCCTATCAAAAGTTACTGCCAAAGAACCAGAAAAAAATAAAATAAAACAACTGCCTTATGTAACAAAAGGTGGATTTTCTTAACTAAAAACTGGCCAGTGGAATGGATTGTTCTGTGAGTCAATGAGGTGTTAAGATACAGCAGGGGGCCAATAAGGTGCTAGTATAAGTCAGCTCTCATTTCCGTGCATCAGAGCTAATACTAGAACTCTTATTTAGTTGTGTGTCACAATGTCATTTTTTGTCAGTTTCTGATTTGTTGGGTGACCTTCAGAGGCGTCATCCAGGCGGAACGGCCCGGTACGCCGTTCCGCTAGTTCTGCGGAAGGCCCGGGCTGCGCCGCCTCTCCGGAGGACGGGCAAGCTGCTGCTGGGCCCACCCTCCCCCCTTTGCATCCCGAATTGCTCTAAAATGGAGCGAGTTGGACGCTGTGAGGCTTGGGGAGGCATGGCAGCCCTCCGCCATAGGGGCGGAGGGCTGTCAATCATCTGGGCGTTCCGGTTCCTGGCGCGCCCGGATGACATCACTGGTGACCTTTATTGATAGATATTAAAATAAATACATAAACCCTGGTGGTGCCACTGCATTTTGGTTGTACCTATGACATTGTAATTTATTCTGCAAGGTCTAGTATGGAAGGAGGTGCTGACCTTCCACACAGGGTGACACAAACCCAGGTGACACCACTGCACTGGATTGCTACTTTCTCAACCTTCTTGGTTTGGAAGTCACCTGGCAATTTTGCTCCAAGATCCTGTTTTGAAATGGTGGGAGAGGACTGGGAGAGGACCCAGAGTGCTCCAGATCCAGTCCTTTGCTGGACTCTCCATTGAGTTCATCCTCCCCATGTGCTTCCCTCACTATACATTCCATTAATCTACTTGGTCTAGGGCTGTGCTGTGCATCTCTCAAAAGGACTTCCTGAAAATGACAGGTGTGCTTCGGTATCTGTTGGGGTTCCATTCCGGACCCCACTGTGGATACCTGAAACTGCGGATACTGGGGATGCCTTTTTAAAGATAGGGGAACATCAGTGGTTTTGCTGCAACGAGGTAAAAAAAAAGAGATTTGTTTACTGTTCCTCAATCTTTTTAATAGGCGCCCCCAGTATCCATGGATAACCAAAATCGTGGATACCGAACCAGCCGATACTGGGGCACAGCCGTACGGTTTTTGGGAAGGAGATTTGTGGTGCATTAGAGCCCATCTGTTGTGCTGCATTACAGCACATCTACATAGTTCAACATGGTGCTGAACTGCACTTCCCCGCTGAAAGAATGACTTCCTTCTGTAAGGCAGAGCCAGTGTTCCTGTGCGATTGTGGCTGAGCACATTTCAAGGGACCAGTTATTGGGAAAGAGTCCGGGACTGAGAGAGCCTCTGCTGTGAGAGGGACAATATCCGCCCCTTGCGATGGAGGCTGGGGTCAGAAGGAGGCACGCTGAGAAAGGGTTAAGCTGCTGGCAGCCTCTGGCAGGGAATGTCGTGGCACCGGCTCGATCACCCCTGCCTCGCCCCGCAGCAGGTGGAGCCCTGAGGTGGGGTGTGACCCAGAAATACATTCTCTCCAGGGGGCAGATTCCAGTGGCAGGGAGTGGCTATGCACAAACGGAAACTGGAGAGAGATGATTGCTGCGGAGGAGAGCCCGAAAGAGGCCAGCGCACTGTGGCGTGACAAAAGTGAAGCCGGCCTGGGGCCAGCTTGACACTGGGCTTGGATACACCTCTTCCGTCTGGCATCAGGTGAGGCTTGAGAAGGAACCAGGGGGCGGGTCCTGGGGGCTGCATCGGCCTCAGTGAGCAGGAGAAAGGGGCTGGCGGAGCGGGCGAAAAGCAGGGGTCTTCCAAAGCGGTGCCGGCCGGCTCGCTCTGGGTGGGAGCAGAAGGTGCCAGTTAGGAGACGCTTGGAAGAAGCTCAGGAAAGTGAGCGTTGCTTGGCTTGCAAACGACTGAGGGCGCGGTCCTAACCTGGAGTTAGGCCGGCACAGTTAGGCCAGCAAAGTTTGGCAGGCATAAAGGACACGGTAATGTTTTATTTGGACCAGCAGAGAGGCCAGCACGCAGACGTGCGCCACCCTCCCTGGCTCCGAGAGTGGTCCAAATGCGATTCACGGTGTCCCTTGTGCCGGCCAAACTTGGCTGGCTTAACTGTGCCGGCCTAACTCCAGGTTAGGATTGCGCACTGACAGTGAGTCCCCTGCTGGCCGAGAAGCCGGTGAAAGGTACTAATCACACACTCAGTGGCTGGCAGGTCTGAGCAGGGGCGTGTAAGCAATGGATGCTTGATGATGATGATCGCTGGCGTTTGAAAGCCTTCATAGTAACGTGTGCCCTGTGAAGGTGGAATGCAGTCGACAGCTGCTGGGAATTCTCAGTTTGAAAACTGCTTGCTTCATCTGTGCAATGGCATCTGGCCTGGGTGCCTTTAAAAGTACACGAACTGGGAGAATGCCTATACCTTTAACCACCGTATAGAAGAGGGAATTTGGGCAGGTGCAGCTCATCATGGAAAGGTTTCAAAAGCTGCAACTGCCCAAATTCCCTCTTTTATACAATGATTAAAAGTATAGGCACTCTGTCCCAGTTTGTATCTGGTAACCCTATTTAAAAGGAGATTGGACAGATTTCTGGAGGAAAAGTCTATCGTGGGCTATAGGCCATGATGGGTGGTGCTATTCCTTACATTAGAAGTGGGCTACTTCAGAATGCCAGGTGCAGGGGAGTGGCAGCAAGATGCAGGCATCTTGTTGTCTCGTGTGCTCCCTGAGGCACCTGGTGGGCTGCTGTGAGATACAGGAAGTTGGACTAGATGGGCCCTTGGCCCGATCCAGCAGGGATCTTCTTATGTTCAAGGCTGCAGGAAACCTTTAAAGGCAGTTTCTGCTTTCAAAATGGGACACTATCTCTAAGAGGATTTCAGTAGTCAGGCGATGTCTGTTCTCAACTTCGAATGTTTAAGTTTCTTCTGTGCTGATATCAATCAATCAATCAATCAATCAATTGTATTTATATACTGCTTTTCAACAAAAGTTCACAAAGTGGTTTATAGGCAAATCAGAATAATAAATGGCTCCCTGTCCCAAAAGGGCTCATAGTCTAAAAAAAATGCAGAACACCACCAGCAACAGCCACAAGAAAAGACATTGCCCAGGGGTGAAGAGGGATAGTTACTCTCCCCCTGCTCACTGTAAGAGGACCATCACTTGAAAAAGTGCCTCTTGGCCTGTTAGCAGGGGTTTCTTATTTATCAAACATAAGATGTGACCAGGCTCAAGTGTGCTTGGAAATTGAGCATCAGTCTGCTGTAGAGGTTAGAGTGGTGGACTAGGAAGGCCTTTGCTCAAGACCCCCAGTCAGCCATGAAGCTTTTGCTTTGTGATCTTGGGCTAATCATTCCCTTTTTCAGCCTCATCTACCTCATGGGGTAATTGTGGAGAAAGGGCAATATATCCACATGAAAAGAAATTAACATGGAACACCTTGATCTTATTCCAAACGGTGGTTATTCAGGTTGGAGCAAAACGAACATGCCCAGAGGTAGGCTGGCCAGATTCAAACTGGGACAGAGTGCCTCTACCTTTAACCATTGTAGAAGAGGGAATTTGGGCAGGTGCAGCTCATCACGGAAGGGTTTCAAAAGCTGCACCTGCCCAAATTCCCTCTTCTAAATAATGGTTAAAGGTAGAGGCGCTGTGTTCCAGTTTGAATCTGGTAAACCTACCCAGAGGCACACTTCCACATATGCCTCTTGCTTCACACATCCTGGGGTAGTGCAACAAGTTTGCACATAATTGCCAAAAAATAGTGTGAGCCTTGGAGAAGTTCGAGTTTCTGTCTCAGTGGTTTACTTGTGATCCAGGAATCACTGCCGATTCCTAGATCACAGTGCGGCTTGCTGTCTGTCTGACAGGTCAGTTGGCCAGTTGGACCTGTTGCCTAAAGAATGCAAGGAGTTGGTTCTTGCCCAGCTAGAAAGGGCAGGTAAAGGTAAAGGTTTCCCCACGACCAAATGGTCTAGTCGTGACCAACTGCAGGGGGCAGTGCTCATCTCCGTTTCTCAGCTTGTAGAGCCGGCGTTTTGTCCGAGGACAAGCTTCCGTGGTGGTCATGTGGCCGGCATGACTCTACGCCGTAGCGCACGGAACGCAGTTCCCTTCCCACCGAAGTGGTCCCTATTGATCTCCTTGCACTTAGGTGCTTTCGAACTGCTAGGTTGGCAGGAGCTGGGACAAGCAACGGGAGCTCATTTTGTTGCGCAGTCTTGAACTCCCAACCTTGCGGTCGGAAAGCCCAGCAACAGCGGATTAACTCGCTGTGCCACCACGTCCCTTACAGAAAGGGCAGACATGGGGACTAACCCTAAAAAAAACCTTGGAGCTGCCTTGTTGGTCTAAGCCAGGACATTGTTGCTTCGTGTGCAGGAGATTATTAATTGATTGGTTTACTACTACTAACATAAGAACAGCCCCACTGGATCAGGCCAAAGGCCCATCTAGTCCAGCTTCCTGTATCTCACAGTGGCCCACCAGGTGCCTAAGGAAGCTCAGTAGACAACAAGATGCTTGCATCCTGTTGCCACTCCCTTGCACCTGGCATTCTGAAGTAGTCTACTATTAATGTAAGGAGGTTGACCAACCCATCATGGCCTATACCCCACGAAGGACTTTTCCTCCAGAAATCTGTCCAGTCTCCTTTTAAAGGCTTCTAGGCCAGATGCCATCACCACCTCCTGTGGCAAGGAGTTCCACTGCTTAATTACTCGCTGGGTAAAAAAGTATTTCCTTTGTTTTAACTCTCCCAACACTCAATTTCAGTGGATGCCCCCTGGTTCTGGTAATTTAATTTGTACCCCTCCTTTTCCCCCAAAAGGCACTCAAGGCGGCCAACCACAATTAAAATACATGAAATATGAAATACATTAAAAATTATAAAATACAAAAAAAACCCTATAAAATAGAACATAAAAGCCAAGCAGCAGCAACGAAAACCATCTGTTAAAACTTTAAACAAATGACATTAAAAACAACCATCAAACCCTCTTACAGGGCATCAAAGGCTTTCCAAAATAAAAATGTCTTCAGGCCTTGCCGGAAGGTTAACTGTGAAGAAGGTGTGCTCAGATCAACAGGGAGGGAATTTCACAGTGCAGTGTTTCTGGCCACCATACCCCTGACCTCTCGGAATGGCGGCACAACCAAAAGAGATGATCCAAGAGAATCATCTGGACTGAGAATCCCTGGACTGAAGGGAGGAAGGCAGTCTCTCAAATAAACTGGTTCTAAGCCATAAAGGGCTTTAAAGGTCAAAACCAGCACCTTAAATTGGGCCTGGAAATGAATCGGCCGCCGCCAAAGCAGTGGTCCAACAGAGTCAAACCTCCGACCTCTAGCAACTACATGAGCTGCTGCATTCTGCACTAGTTGCAGCTTCTGGGGACCGTCTTCAAGACTGAAGATCGTGGGTTCAGACAGGGCCATGCACCGGGAAAAGAGGGACCACCACGACAGCATTTCTTTTGTGGTGAGGGACTGTAGCTCGTGCTTGGCAGAATGTTGGCTTTGATGTAGAGGGTCTCAGGTTCAATCCCTGATATTCCCAGATACTGCTTTAAAAAGTCGCTTGTTGGAAAGGGTCGAACCAGAGCTGTCGCCAGCTAGTACAGACTATACCAGTGTTTCTCAAACTGTGGGTCAGGACCCACTAGGTGGGTTGTGAACCCATTCCGGATGGGTTGCGTAGCACCTAGAGCAGCCATATTGAAAAGATGGTAAGATGGGATGCTGGAAAGGGGCAGGGCTGTGTGGTTGTTTTGCTTGTGTCAAGGTTGTCAATAGGCTTTTTTTCCCTTTCTGATTCACTTTGCAATTGGAAAATGGCTGAGAAATAACCCAACTGATTGCTGCGTTCTCATAAGAACATAAGAAGAGCCCTGCTGGATCAGGCCAAAGGCCCATCTAGTCCAGTTTCCTGTATCTCACAGCGGCCCACCAGGTGCCCCAGGGAGGCATGAGACCACAAGATGCTTGCATCCTGTTGCCACTCCCTTGCACCCGGTACTCTGAAGTAGCCCACCACCAATGTAAGGAGGTTGCCCAACCCATCATGGCCTCTAGCCCACAATGGACTTTTCTTCCAGAAATCCATCCAATCCCCTCTTAAAGGCATCTAGGCCAGATGTCATCACCACCTCCTGTGGCAAAGAGTTCCACAGATTAACTACCCGCTGTGTAAAAATCTACCTGCTGGTAGAAAGCAGCAGGTTCCGGTGTCACAGTGCTAACTGGGTAAGAGGCACTTTTCCAAGTGGTGTTTCTCTTATGTTTAGCAGGGGGAGAGTAATTGTCCCTCTTCACCCCTGCGCAGTCTTTCTTGTGGCTGTTGCTGGCGGTTTGCCTTTTTTTTTTTTTTTTAGATGGTGAGCCCTTTGGAACCGGGAGCCATTTAATTTTATTTTATTATTATTACTATTTGCCTGTAAACCGCTTTGTGAACTTCATGTTGAAAAGCGGTATATAAGTACCTGTTGATTGATTGATTGATTGATTGATTGACGGTACTTCTGGCCATGACATGACTTCTGGTGGGTCCCAGACAGATTGTTGCTCTAAAACGTGGACCCCAGTGCTAAAACATTTGAGAACCCCTGGACTAGACGGACTGAAGTGGACCAATGTCCTAATCCAGTGGCTTCTGAAATGTGAGCAGCGGCTCCCCAGGGAGCCACGGAAACCAGCTGGGGGAGCCACAGAACCTTCACCAAAAGCCCCCCCCCACCGTATGCCATGTATGAGGTTGTAGCCCGAATGGGGAGCAGCAGCCAATGGCCCAGGAAGTCAAGGGAGTTGCCAGTCAGAAAAGTCTGGGGACTACTGGGCTCACCCGATATAAGCCGGGTTCATATGAAAAGGGGAAAGGGCAAAAGAGCCAGCGGTGCCCTTGAAGTTCCTGGCGCATGCTGAAGAGGCAATCCACTTTGCCAAGTAAGTTGAAAAGCAGTGGTTGTGTTCATCACACGCATTGCCAAATCACTTCTGGGGCAGCCATTTCCGGCCACTCGGAGCCTTGAGGAGAGTGGGAAGGCCCATCTGCCACCAAACACACCACGGGTCTCCAGTTGGCTGGGACTCGGGTGGCATGCCCCCCCCCAAGCATGCCACCTGGGGTGGACCACCCTCCACCCCCTACTTGCTATGCTGCTATTGCTGACAGCAAAATAGTGCACACCCTACGTGTGCCAGCCTCTGTTTCTAATTGGAATAAACAATGCGATCAAAATACCCATGCCGTGCATTTGGGCTGTCCCTTTCTGCAAAGAACGGACCCTGTTTTCTGGTTCTGGAGTCTGGTCACTCATTGCCCCTATTTTTTTTTATTTTGGCCTTTGAATTGTGACTGGATCATGTGAGTTGCAAGCATTGTCGGTCTGCAGGATTTATCTCCTTCAGCATCTCCTTACTCAGAGCGGGTGACTGGCTGCATCTTGGTGCACTGTGATTGTGTGGGGGTGGGGTGTGTGATTGGCAGGATATCTCTCTCTCTCTCTCTCTCTCTCTCTCTCTCTCTCTCTGTGTGTGTGTGTGTGTGTGTGTGTGTGAGAGAGAGAGAGAGAGAGAGAGAGAATGAATTAGGGATGTCAACTTTTTTTTACTAGTATCTTGCTCTGCTGACATTGACAGGTGATAACGCTTATCTCTTGGCTGAGAATAGCTGCTTGCTGGTTTTCTGCAGATCAGGCTGGTGTTGAAGGCAAAGTGTTGCTGCTTTTTTAAACTGTCTTGGTCCTACTTGTTTCGCAGCCTTGCCAAATGTCTGTTCGCTTGTGAGAGAGTTCTAATTTTAAGAGAAAGTCCACAATTTTAGAGCAGAACACGACTGAGTAAAAACCAACTTCCTATATTCCAAATAAGTGATGGTAAGTGCTGAAATAGCAGACAGAGCAGGAAATGGTGGTGAGTAGAGTGTTTTAAGCGAACTTTTGCTAAGCTGGTCTGATATGGGCAGGCAGGGCCGGCTTTAAGCCAATGTGACTGATGTCGTCACATGGGGCCCCGCGCTTCAGGGGGCCCCGCACTAGCAGGGTGAGCCTATTGCCTGTGGCTGCAGCTGGGGTCTCGATGGGCTGTAAGCCAGTGGGACGAGCAGAGCAGCTTGACCTTGGTCTCTCCCACCTGCCTCTGCCTCTGCACAGCCCAAGATGGGCCACCTGGAAGCAGTTGGCGGTGATGTGATGATATCACCACCAACTACTTCCACATGCCCTGCTTTGCACGTGGCACGAACAGCGCTCTTCTTGGTGAGTGGGGGGCCCTGCAGGGAGGGTTGGGGCCCCACAGGAATGTCCCACATTGGGCCTTGCTGCTGCTAGAGCCGGCCCTGTGGGCAGGATTTTATTGCTTGATACACAGTTTCTAGAAACTTCAAAGGAAAAAGGAAGGATGAAATATTGGGGGGGCAGGGGCAGTGATGTCATTCAGGGGGAACGGACCAGAACGGGCGTTCCGGATCCTAACGGGCTCCGTGGCTGGTTCCGGATTCCTGACAAGTGCCAATCAAAAGTGAGTTCCTGTTCCTAAATCATTTGAATGACACCACTGGGCAGGGGGAAGCAAACAGATTTGAATTCCTTACTTGACAACAAATATAGCAACAGTTAGTAAAAAAAGCATGGGCATTTCCTTGCAGACTCAAACATTATTTTTACTTACTTGTCGTCTTACAAGTGTTCTTTGAACCCAGAATGATGCTAAAGTTAGAACCGAGCTTATTATTATTATTATTATATACAGATGTAGTGACCTGTATACTCTGAGCATCGGGTCCTTCCCAAGGGCCTGGGATATTCAGAGGTATTCCCTCAATGTGTGGGCAGTCCCTAGAAGGGCTGGCTGCCTTTTGTAGCTGCACGGTCGAGACGTCAGTGAGGTCGAGTGTCCTAAGATGTTGCTTAAGTCTCTTTGGGGCTGCGCCCAACGCCCCTATTACAATTGGCACAACGGTGACCCCCCCCCAAGCCATTCTATTTGTGATCTTTTCAAATTCCTTTTCTTCCACTCGTGCATCCCCTAGTATTGCTACTTCTATTATTGTCACCTTTTTTCCCTTGTCTATGACAGTCAAATCAGGGGTATTATGGTTCAAGTTTTTATCTGTCTGTATCCTAAAGTCCCATAAGAGTTTTGCACACTCATTTTCCATGACGTTTTCTGGCTTGTGCGCCCACCATTTTCATGCCACTGGAAGATTGTACTTTTTACGAATGTTCCAGTTCACTAACCCTGCCACTTTATTGTGCTTTTCCAAATAATCAGTTTTTAGTATTTGCATACATCCACAGATGAAGTGTTCAACTGTTTCATCGTATTTTTTTTGCATAATAGGCATTTTGCATCATTATGCGATTTTTCAACCCTGGTTTTTATCACATTTGTTCGTAATGCCTGCTCTTGTGCAGCTAAAATGAAGCCTTTTCTTTCTTTCTTTCTTTAAAGTACCGTTCTTCAGCCATCTCCAGGTCTCTTATCATTATCATAATGTAGGATATGAATATTGATCCGTGATTTGGAACACAGAAGCTAACCAACTTTCTAAAGGCTAACCAACTTTCATAAAGGCTGTGATTTGAAGCAAAAAGTGGTTGATCAGCTGGGGCTTTCAGGCTAAAGTCTATCTAGCCAGATTAATTGGCAAGGGATGGGGAGTTACAAAGGAAAGTTACAAGGGGAAGTACACATTCCAGAACCAAAAGGTCTGTTTCTCGCCTCTAGCTTCTCAAAGCCTGATAACAGAGTAACACTTCATAGCAAACAGCTTCAACCTTGGAAGAGAGTAGACTGAGCATGCGTAAATAGCCCTCATGAATATTATGTCATACCTCTTTCTCATTAAGTCCAGATTAGCATGAACATACGTTGTATGTACAAATATGTAAAGAGGAGGGAGGCACCTATCAAGGAGCTATGAAGGGGAAAGTCTAAAATATTTTGTTTAGGTGTTGTTGATTGGTTGAGCTAAGACCAATGAATGCAAAATGATAAACCACGCCTGATGGGTATAGGTATAAATTGTTAAACCTGCTAATCCAGGGTGTGATGATCCAGGCTTGGTGTGTTTGTTTTTCCCTTGCCACCCATGTTTGCAAACATGTAAATAAACCTATGTTTTGAATAGTAAATTTGGAGTCAAAATCTGACAATAATAACTTTGAAAAGGTGTATTGCAGGCATGTTTCTTTATTTTTTAATTTTAATATTCCTGTCTGAGGGCGTAATCTTAACCAACTTTCCGGCATTGACACAGGGTGCAATCCTAAACTAAGTTAGGCCGGCATAAGCTAAGCCAGCAAAGTTTGGCCAGCACAAGGGCCACCATAAAGTATGTTTAAACCACTCTCGGCGTCAGACAGGCCAGCACACAGATGTGAGCCATCCTCCCTGACTCAGAGAGTATAAACTACTCTCATGCTTTATGGTGCTTTATGGTGCTATATGGTGCTATATAGCTATACATATGGTGCTATAAACATGCTTTATGGTGGCCTTTGTGCTGGCCAAACTTTGCTGCCTTAGTTTGTGCCAGCCTAACTCCAGTTTAGGATTGCGCTCACAATGGGGCATGTTCTGCATCCTTCAGTGGAGTAGTAGTCACAGAGGCCTCCTCAAGGTAAGGGAATGCTTCCTTATCTCGGAGCTGCATTGCCCTTACCCCAGTGCTGGAAAGTTGGTTATGATTGTGCCCAGAGTTAGGATTGCAACCTCAGGCAGCCTCCTAATCCTAACCTGTGCTGGCACAGCTACGTTGCATGTATCCAGTACAGGTTAGGAGGTGGCTAGAAGTCTCCTTGGGAAAAGGGATACAGGCATTGTGCCTCAGTGTCCATGGATACCATGGATACTGGGACTGGGATGCCTATTAAAAAGATAAGGCAAATGTTTCCCCATGACCGAATGGTCTAGTTGTGACTGACTGTAGGGGGTGGTGCTCATCTCCGTTTCAAAGCCTGTAGAGCCAGTGTTTTGTCCGAGGACAAGCTTCCGTGGTCATGTGGCCGGCATGACTATATGCCGTAGTGCACGGAACGCCGTTCCCTTCCCACCAAAGTGGTCCCTATTTATCTCCTTGCATTTAGGTGCTTTCGAACTGCTAGGTTGGCAGGAGCTGGGAGAAGCAACGGGAGCTCACTCTGTCGCGCAATCTTGAACTCCCAACCTTCTGGTCGGAAAGCCCAGCAACAGCGGATTAACTCGCTGCGCCACCACGTCCTCCAAGATAGGGGACGTTAAAAGATATTAAAAAGATAGGGGAACATAAAAGCTCTCCCTTTTTACCTTGTTGCAGCAAAACCACTGATGTTCCCCACTTTTAAAAAGGCGTCCCCAGTATCCGCGGCTTCAGGTATCCATGGTCGGAACCAGAACAGAACCCCAGCGGATACCGGGGCATGTCTGTATATGTTCCCTGATCTTGTGTCGAGCTCCATCCTGCCCTATGGGGCTTCTTGGATCCGCATCAGCAGGATGGCCAGGAAGGAGGTTAGGATATG
Source organism: Lerista edwardsae (assembly GCA_029204185.1). Lineage (NCBI taxonomy): Eukaryota > Metazoa > Chordata > Lepidosauria > Squamata > Scincidae > Lerista > Lerista edwardsae. The sequence goes on from JAJKFI010000004.1 coordinate 1,443,726, forward strand.
GCAAAGGAGGTCTCCCCCCCTCCCAGGCCTGATCCAAATGAAAATATTCCAGGAGAGGCCTTACCTCAGCCTAGGCCTACAGTCCGGTTATGTACCAACACAACTCCGTTCTGAAAAGGAAGGGGTTAAAATGTGACTAATAATAAAGATTTGAAACTATTACAGCTCCTAGATATCAGGATGGCTGGAAAGGCTGTGGCTTGAGCCCTGCTGGAGCGGACTAAAGGCCTATCTAGTCCAGCTTCCTGTATATCTCAGTGGCCCACCAGATGCCTCAGGGAGCACACAAGACAACAAGATACCTGCATCTTGTTGCAACTCCCCTGGCATTCTGAGGTAAATTCTGAGGTAAACACACTGGTGGCCAGTCCAGATTCTCCACAGCATTTCTCTTTGACTGCCCCCAGAACCAGACACTCCTCTTCAGACATATACTCTTAGGAGCAGGCCCACTGGAACAGGCCAAGGGCCCATCTAGTCCAGCTTTCTGTATCTCACAGTGGCCCACCAGATGCCTCAGGGAGCACACAAGACAACAAGAGGCCCTTTGCCCATTCACTGCCTTGTCTAAGTTGAACCGATGTGCACATAAACTGTGTACCTGTTGAACCTGGGTTGGGGTGTGTGTGTGGAGCAAACGCTTGCAGCCTGTGTGTTCTGTCAACACAGATATGATTGAATAGGGGTGACGCACCTGGTGGTGAGTTCACCAAGTTCACCAACTTGGCAGGCATCACACCTAGCAGCCGAGAAGGGGCCAGTGGTGTTTAGGTATTATCTGCGTTTGGCAGATAATAATGTTTGTGCAGGCTGGATGCTGATGTGGCTTGCATTTTCATCCTCCCTCCATCTTCACTGGACGCCTTATCGTATCTCCAGGTGAAGTGGGGCACCTCCCTCCTTACTCCACCCATGAAAGTTGGCTCCTTGTGCCACTTCTGTTCTTCTGCTGCTTGCTGCTTATCATCCAGGGTAAATATTTGGCCGCTCTCTTTCTCCCTCTTTCTTAGAAATGTCAACACAGGCCTAGTGGTGATGCCACCTGCTGACCCCAAGCCCGAGGCTCTTGGCTCTCTGCTCCTCCGTCTCCGGGTCCAGCTCTGATGCCAGTGAAGCGATGGCCCACCATAATGTTGGCTTCCTGCCCGAGCCCACAGACCCACAGCTGGACCACAAGGAGGAGGCGGCAGCAGCCAGCGCCGAGCCCAGCTCCCTGGACTGTGACATCTGCTTCACCCCCTTTGACCGACTCTTCAAGCAGCCCAAGAAGCTGAGCTGCGGCCACATCTTCTGCCTGGAGTGCCTGGCGCACATCAACGTCTCGTCGGAGGATGTCAACGCCATCACCTGCCCAGTCTGCCGGGCCCTGACTAGCCTGCCCGCCTGCAAGGGGCTGCCAGGCCTGCCTACCTCGACTGACCTCCTGGCGCGCGTGTCCCCGGTCCCCATCCCGCCGGGCTCTGTGCGTTTTGACCGGCGCCGCGGCCTGCTGTACCTGCCTGGTGGGGGCAAAGGTGGCGTTCGGATTGGGTCCAAGCCGGGAGCCAACGCAGCCGGCCTGAGCGTTGACGTGGGGAGGCCGGCGCCACGGGGACCAGCCCAAATGCTGAGGTTTTCCGGCTGGCCGTTCTACGTGGCTCTAGCCATAGCCCTGCTGGTGACGATTGCCTTAATCATCTGCGGCATTTATATCTTCCTGATGCCCACCATGTACGTTTCAGCTGGGGGGCATCCACACACCAACTACAGCGCTGGCTCTCTGGGAAACCAGACTGACTGACCAGACTGGCCAAGCCATCCATCGCGGGCCGAACAAGAGAAGGAAGTGGGCGTTCACCCGCCCGTCAGCCTTCCATTTGTTGCGACTGTACCAATTCTGTAGCCTCTGGTTGCCCAGCGACTGCTTGCCTCATTTCCAGGCAGGATGCTGGGGGCGGAGGGAGCATTGAACCCAGCGGTCTGACTGAATCCACTGTGTGGGCGGAGGCCACTGCACTAGCACTTTACCACTGAGCGGCCGTGTGGGCTGCGTACAAAGTCCCCACCACTGACATCCAGGTGCCTGTGACCTAAATAGGATAACTCAGGCTTGTTAATCCCTGCAGAAGTGCATCTGGGAAAAGAGAGCACTTCCCATCATCCCAGTGCATGAGTAGGAAAGGGCTTCTAGTCCACTCCAACCCCTGGCTTGGTCTATACACGCAGCAGAAAGGGGTGGAGGAAGTCCTGAGTCCGGAGAAAGGGCTGTGCCACTGGCAATGACACGCACGCACGCACGCACGCACGCACGCACACTTTTCAGTGGTACCCTAGGTAAAGAGTTAAAACTATCTGAAAGCAGGAAAAACAGCCCAGAAGATAGCAGGCGTATATCTCCCTCATGTGTGTGTGTGTGGGGGCAGTACCAGGTTCTGCCCCCTGGTGGCTCGTGTGCGCACACATGCACAACGTCCTCCTTCCACTGGAAAGGTAAGGGACAGCCCACTGACTGCTCACCTTCAGAGGTGGAACTAGGAGCGCCAGTGGCCGAGGCAGTGATGTCATCACATTACATGATATTGCGATGTCACTTCTGGGTTCTCCCCAGAGGAGGAGGTGCTGGTGGCTTTGTGCCCCTTCTCTTGTGGAAGCTCCCCAAGGAGAAGGAATGGGGGGGGGGATGAAGCCGCCAGCATCTCTTCCTCCGGGGAGAACCCAGAAGTGACTGCCTTGCACATTGTGCCCCCCTCTTGGTGTAGCGCCCGGGGCAGGTGTCTCTCCAGCTCCACCCTAGTTATGCCTCTGCTCCCTTTTACCTTTCCCAGGTAAAGGGGAGCAGTCAGCAGGCTGCTCCTTACCTGTCCAGTGGGAGGAGGACATTGTGTGTGTGCACATACCCAAGAGTCAAGGTGGGCAGAGAACGTGGCACTGCTCCACACCCACCAGGGAGATGTAGCCTGCGCTCTGCTGTGCAGTTTTGCCTGCGTTCAGACAGTTTTGCTTTCAGAGGGATAGCTGGGCAAGGCAAAAGGGAGCAGCTGCTGCGTTCTTGGTGCTGAGCGAGGAAACGTCTCGCAGCCAGTGCAGCGCTGATGGAACCAAGGCAGCCGATGCTCTTGCCTTCCTCGGAGGTCTCGGCATCATCACAGGGGAAGCCCAGATGCAGGCGGGAAGAGTGCGGACAGCACAACCTGTTTGGTTGAGCAAGTCGTGCTCAGAGGGGACCCAGGGGAGCTGCGAGAGGGACCTTGGCTGGTCCCCAATGTGGCTGGCCTTTGGTGTCTTGTCGCTTTCAGGATGCTCGATGCATGGGAGAGCAATCGCAGCTGGTCCAGTCCTCTACCTTGTTCTGCTTCACGTGCAGACCAGGCCAGTTTGAATGCAAACAGAAGTGACCGTTTCCATGGCTCTGTTCACATGCCCCCAAGGATGGGCACATGCCCAAGGTTTGACTAGAGCTCGTGTGCAGTGGTGTCATTCAAATGATTTAGGAACAGGAACTCACTTTTGATTGGCACTTGTCGGGAACCCGGAACCAGCCACGGAGCCCTTTAGGATCCGGAACGCCCGTTCTGGTCCGTTCCCCCTGAATGACATCACTGCTCGTGTGCCTTCAGATCAGTTTGGAATGACTGCCTGCTCCTCCTCTTCTTAGGACTTGCAGTAATTCACCAGGTTTGTCCTTCATTTTCTCACCAGTCGCTCTTGCCTTAAACAATTGGCTGCTAGGCAGAAATCCAGATTGCAAAGCTTTTCTTAGCACAAGGAAGCACGAATGATTTCATCATCTGTTGAATTTCTACCTGTCACACAGTTGTTGTAGGCAGCAGAGCACTGCTAGGGAGAAATATGTAACAGCAATTGAGGAGCCAGGACAATCTGGTTTGGGCAAGGAGTTCCTGGCTCCATCACAGAGCCAGAATTGTTCTTGCACACGGGTTGCCAACTGATCAGTAGTACGACAGGCCTGGCTGGTTTGGGGTCTTAGACAGAAATCACCAGGGGAAGTGAAAAGCAAGAGAGAAATGGTATCACTAGAGGTGTTTGAAAACAGTGTAATTTGACTCAGAAGTAAGCCCATTGTGTTCAGTAAGAGGGCCCAAACCTATCCAACTTTCCAGCACTGATGCAGCCGTGTCAATGGGGCATGCGTTGCATCCTGCTGTGGAGGGTCAGCCATAGAGGCAGTGATGTCATGCAGGGGGAATGCGGGGGAACTCAGTTCCACTAGTTAAAATTAGGGCTGACTCCGCCCACTTCACTCCCCCTCCCCCCTCCCAATTCCTCTGCAAAGAGCTTTTCTTCTTGGTTGGCCGGCACTCAGAGGGTTAAAGGGAGCCACTCCGGATTCCTAGGGGGGCAAAGGCAGTGATGTCATTCAGGGGGAACGGATCAGAACAGGCGTTCCGGATCCTAACGGGCTCCGTGGCTGCTTCCGGGTTCCCGACAAGTGCCAATCAAAAGTGAGTTCCTGTTCCTAAATCATTTGAATGACACCACTGCATAGAGGCCTCCTCGAGGTAAGGGAACATTGATCCTTTACTTTGGGGCTGCACAGGTGCTGGAAAGTTGGACAGGATTACAGCCTAAGGGCCCAATCCTTTCTTACTCACTGGAAACAAACACATCTAGTTATCACTTACTGGCTTCTGTAGCGCAAGCTGCTGTGAAAAAAAAGAAAAAGAAAAAAAGGGCGGGGGTACAACTGCAGAGGCCAGTTTTTAAAAGTTGGCAACCCTCTACGTCTCTCTGCCCGCCCCCAGGGCTGGTCTTAAGCCAATGTGACCAATGTCGTCACATCGGGCCCCGCACTTGGAGGGGGGGGGGAGAGGCTCACACCAGTACAGCTCGCATATTGCTTACTGCTGTAGCCAGGATCTCTGTGAACTGTAAGTCAGTGGGGTGAGCGGAGCCACTTTCCCTTGGCCCCCCCCCCACCAACATGGGTCAGCTGGAAGCAGTTGGAGTGACACCATCATGTCACCATCAATTATTTCCAGGGGCTGCGCGTGGCACCCCAAGCACTTTTGTAGGGCAGGGGGCCTTGTGGGGAGTGGGGGGGCATGGGAATGCCCCACATTGGGCCCCACTGCTCCTGGAGCCGGCCCTGTCCGTCCCCCAATTATTTCCCACCACGTTTGTTTTCTGGCAGGCAGTTCCCAGCTCGGTTGCCCTTCTCTATGTGTCAAGCGCACCCCCAGAAAGGGGCCTTCTTCCCTAATCATGCACATGGTCCCAAATTGCTAAGGCCACATCCCCAAACGCCCCTTGAAGCCACCACATTGCTGCTTGTCTGCATGGAGATCAACCGCAACTGCAAAAGGCATCTCTCTCCCCGGCTGGGATTTTGGACTTTGGATCTGTGGTAGGAAGCTCGAACCTGTGAAAGGCGAACCGACCAGGGGTGTGCCCCACGGCCCCTCCAACCACCAGCCATGCTTGCTGAGCCCGACGTAACATTTTCCATGTTTGTGCCTTTAATTGCAAAACCATTAAAAGGAAACAAAAATGCATGTGCAACAAGCACAGTGCCACAGACACACCCACTGAAGACTTCGGCTGGATTGATGGTGTCATTTTTCTCTTCTTAGGGCTTCCTGGGAGCAAATCAAGCTGTTTTCCACTGATTTAGAACCCTTGGAATAAACACCCAAATCTTTATACTAGAGCAGCTATTTTCAGCCACTGTGCCGTGGCACACTGGTGTGCCACAAACGGCCCTCCGATGTGCTGCGGAAATATGAGAGAGGGCCATTTATCAGTAGAGCCATTGGGGGATGTGAGCCCCCTGCTGGCAATGTGGTGTGCCCTGCCAGTTGTCAAAGTACTGTGTGCTTTCACCCTTTCAGTGCCTTGCCAGCGGGCCGTCAGATGAAAAAGGTGGAAAATCCCTGTACTAGAGAGAGACTTGCTTCTGCCAATGGTATTGGATGATGAGAACCCCCCTCCCTCAATTTCCTCTGATTTTTGGTTTATTTTCTCCCCCAAATGAATATTTTCCTAGCACATTACTGTGTTGTTGTTTTTTAAAAAGGTTCAATTCCAAAAAAAATAATCACAAATGGATTAAAAAAAAAACCCCCAATAAAAAAGGATGTTTTGGTTAAAGAGGACACCTTGTGCAGGTTGGAATATAATAGGAACAGTCCAATGATAGTTCCATTGAGTTCCTCCCTCCCTCCCTCTCTCTCCCTCTCCCTGTGTGTGTGTGTGAGAGAGAGAGAGAGAGAGAGAGAGAGAGAGAGAGAGAGAGAGAGAGAGAGA
>JAJKFI010000004.1:1460641-1474792 GCA_029204185.1 Lerista edwardsae
TTTTTTTTATGCAACCATAAAAAGGGCACTAAAGCAAATGAAAAACAAGAATCAATATAACAAAATAGTACCAGCATCTCAGTACCCACAATAGCCACCCAGCAGCCACTGACCTTCAGGAAGTCGTTTTTATATCCTTCTATGAAAGTGCAAGATCAGAGCAGCTGAACAGCGTATTATTGGTTGGATCAAGTGCTGGAGCCAGTTTTGCTAGAGGTCCTGGGACAAATCCATGCACTGGGTGATGATGTCCACTGCCCCATGGTGTCCACTGCCCATCTGATGATGGTGCTTTGAGCACTACCACTAGGACAGAGGATTCAGGGAACAGCCTGGCCCATTGATGGATGTGGGTTGGCCTGAGTTGGCCAACCCCCAACAACACCGGGTGGGTTATTCCACACTCTTGGAGCAACTGAGAGCGCAATCCTAACCTGGGGTTAGGCCGACACAGTTAGGCCAGCAAGGTTTGGTTGGCACAAACGACACCATAAAGTACGTTTGGACCACTCTCAGATGTGGGCTCCATCCTCTCTGACTCCAAGAGTGGTCCAAACATACTTTATGGTATGGTCCGAATGCACTTCATGGTGGCCCTGGTGCTGGCCAAACTTCGCTGGCCTAACTGTGCAGGCCTAACTCCAGGTTAGGATTGCGCTCTCAGAGAAAGGCCCTGCTCTAATGAAAATCTGCACTGCAGTGCGTCCCCGGAATAAGCTGTGCTGAACACAGTGGGATTTATTTCTCAGTAAGCATGCATAAGATTGTGCTGTCAATCAATAGGCTAAATGATAGATTATTAATCAAGCCAAAAGTCTTAAACTGGCTCCAAAAAACACCACTTCTCCATTAGCGCATCTTCTCAAGAGCTCTTGAACGGATTAGGGCTGAAAGGGATGTGACACAGGAGATCCCAATGGAGCTGGGGAGGTTAACAGTGCCTTCCCCCACCCCCCCTTCAAATAACATGCTCCTAATTTCGATGCATCTTGTAGCAGGAAAAATACACGCGTGATACACATAGCAGTATTTTTTTCTGGTGCTTGGCTTGAAGCATCTAGGAGGAGGGGACAAGATGGGGTGTGTGACCCAGAAAAGGGCAAACTAACAGCCCAATCCTATCTACATCCCTGTGCCAGTGGGGCTTCTGCTGCATCCCATGGGGGATTTTTGGTTGCTGGAAGTCTTTTGTCCCCAAGGGAAGCCCCAGCAGCCATAATGGGGCAACTTGGACCCGCATCAGTGACACTGCTGGCGCAAGTCTACTTTGCCCCATGTAGGTGGGGTTTTTTTTTGGATCTGACAATGCACTGCCGCCACCTGGACCCGATCAGCCCATTCCCCCATCCTAAGAACTTCCTGCTCCACCCCCTCCCTGCCCTGCTCCATCCCCTGTGCCAAGCTTACTTGCTCTGACAGCCTCCTGACATCCACTGGCATGCGTGGGAAGAATCTGGCCACACTGCCGACATCCTGGCTGCTTTTGCTATCACAAATTGCTTTATGGCTGTTTTGCAGCAGCCTGCACTGATGGAACATGCGTTCCACCAGGGCTTTTTTAAGATAGGATTGGGCTACTCTTCTCCCCAGCACCGATAACCTAATAAAAAATCATCCTTTTCCCACCCCTTTCACAGCTATAAAAATTAAAAATAATGTTGGGAGAGCCCCTCATGGATAATTTACGTCCATCTGGTGTTACTCCCTGTGTTTTCAGCCTTGCGTTACTCCTCCATGCGTTGCCCACTGTTTTATTGGTGCAATCAATGGGCTACTGAATGACAAAACGGCGAGACTTCCTTTCCCACAGAAACCTCTGTTTGCTCATGTCATTCATTCCAGAACTATCTATCTGGAATGTGCTTAATCATCTCTGAAAGAAATAGCACGTCATCATTCAAATTTTCACCAGAACACAGGGAGGGGTGCTGGAGTACACGATGTACAACAGAGCATCAATATGGCCGCTGACACAATGTCAGCCCAGAACCACACGCTGACAGTCGTGACATGCTCTTTATCCCTCCCCTAGAAACCGCATCTGCAGTCACAGATCCACAAATCTGCTTCTGAGAACGCAATCCTAACCCTGAGTCAGGCCGGCATAGTTAAGCCAGCAAAGTTTGTCCGGCACAAGGGACACTGTAAAGTGTGTTTGGACCACTCTCAGAGTCAGAGAGGCCAACACACAGATGTGCGCCATCCTCCCTGACTCTGAGAGTGGTCCAAATGTGTTTTATGGTGGCCCTTTTGCTGGCCTAACTGTGCCGGCCTAACTCCAGATTAGGATTGCGCCCTCAGAAAGATCCCATCGCCCACGAGAAGAACCTTCGGTTCCCAACACAGCCTTCCGGCAACCTGGGCTTTGTTTCCCCCACTGCCACTCTTCTGCCTTGTGACTTACATTCGCAGACAGGCTTGGAGGAACTCCAGCGGCCCACCTTGGTGCAGTTGCTGCGGGGGCTGCCCACCAGGTGAAAGCCCGGATTGCAACGGTACTCCACCCAGGTGCCCTCGACAGGCACACGCTCTATCGCCCGGACATGCGCTTGCCCATTCTCCAGGCTCAGGTGCATCTTGGGACATGTGCGCACTGTGAAGGAAGGGAGCGGAGCATTCATGTAAGAAGCATAGCTAAATATTCTTCTCTGCAGCTTGGCTGGCTTACTCGAGTCACCTAGAGGCATTTCCACTGCAATATATCTGCACTCTGCTTGTGGCCCACTGTGGTCTTGACTGCACAGGATGACCTGCAGCAGGCAAACATAGGTAGATACACCTGCCTTTGAGCAGAAGGGGGTCAGATTAGACCTGGCATTGATACTCTGTGATTGCAGCTCCCAGTGTTTTTTTTTCTTCTTCCTTAAAGATCAGCAGCAGGATTGGCTGATTTGGGTCAGGGTCACAATGTGGGAGAGAGGGGACTAATCCTTCTGCATCTGCGGTGGCCCCGATCCAAAGCGCACGCACACATCCAAGCTGCTGTGAACTGGGGAGGGAAACATTTGGGCGACAATGGGCCAAAGAGTTAAGCCCCTGCCCCTGTGCCATGATTGGTTGAAATTAAACACACAAGGCAGAGAAAGGAAAAGATGTCAGGCATTCCAAACCACTTAGAGTGCAATCCTAAACTGTGCTGGAATGGGGAGGCTGGCGGGCCTGCGCCATATCCAACATACCTTAGGCGTGCTGGGGAGCCTCCTCGGGGCAAGGGCACCTTGGCATCCGAGATCCAGGGGAGGCTCCAGCCTCCGCACAGTTTTTCTCAGATCTGCGCCTGCTAAATAGCTAAACAGCAGGCGCAGAGTCCAGGAGGCCACGCGGCCTGAATCTGGGCCCGTGGCTTGGATGCGGCCTACCAGCTACATCCCATCTCCGCCCCCCTCCCAAGGCCAGCACACCTATCAGCCCGCCCACTCTCACCCGGAAACGCCCTTCTGCCTGCGCTCCCCATGCCTAGAACCACTCTTGAACCAGCTGAGTTTGACTGGCGCAGGAGCAGCACTCCAGACCCCCCAGCCAGGCGCCGATGGGCCGACGCTGCAGTTATCGTTGGCCCAACGGCACCAGCCCTGACACTAGTTGGGCTGGTGCTAGTGGCTAGTGACCGTGGGTCGACATTGCGTCGGCCCAACATGAACATAGGATTGCGCTCCACCGTCCCCTAGGCACTCCTTGGATCTGCGCCTGCTAAATAGCAGTGGCCTGAATCGGGGCCGCACGGACTCCCGGATGGGCTTAGTAGGCGGCTGCATGGCTGCCTCCCAAGCCCACCCATGTCCCGCCCACATTCTCCTTCCCCCCAGCCAATCCCTGGAATGGGACAGAGCCTCCCTCGTGCCAATTGGCTTCAGTCGGCGCGAGAGAGGCTCAGCACGGGCGCAACAGGAGCAGTGCTGCCTCCAGCACCTGTCCTGTTGCTGTAGCACCGATGCGGGGATGCCGATCGGTGCCCCCGCATCGGCGCTAATGACGTCGCGCTGAAGCTATGACGTAGCGTCGGTGCGGTGGGCGGGGCAGGATTGCTCTGTGAGTTAGGGTTCCAACCAATGACGTTCAACTGGTATGCTGTGGCACCCTGGCTTGCTACGAAAGGTCCGCAGGTGTCGCTGCAGGAATTTGGAGCACAGCGGTTGAAAACAGCTGAAAAACAATTCTGGGTTCTGTGGGGGGAAACCAGCAGGGGAAGAGGAACAGACAGTTCGTCAGGATGAACAGCTGCCCTAGAAACTGGGCTGCAGAACCTGGAAGAGGTTCCTGGAAGGTGGAAGTTACATCACAAGAGGTGAAAAAAACCATAGAGAAGACCATATTCGTCAGAGAGCACAAGAAGAAAAACACTGCAAATTGCTATTCTAGATCCACTGGACAATTCCCTTCAATAAATAGGTATTTTTTTTTCCCTGGCACAATTCATATGCATTTAATAGGTACAAGACAGGCAGAAACTGAACTGGTGAGACCACTGAAGGTCTGTCCATCACACAGATTTGCTTGTTTCTGTTTCCAGGATTTCCACTCCCCACTTTTCAGTGGAAATGTCCTCAAGGCAGCTGACAGCAGAGATGAGATAAGGTACAATGTAAACAAATCCCAAAAAACGGTAGAACCGCAAGGATAAAAACAGCAACCAAAAAAATCATTTTAAAAGATGATCGTAGAGGATGGGGACGGGTGGGTGGGTGGGAAACACTACTCTGACGACTAAAAGCATAAAAAGCCCTAGCCAAGATGGAAAATCTAGCTCACGTAGCAATCCTGGTGTTAGATGTGAAAGCTCTTTCAATCTTTGGACTCGGCGGCCTCATTCTCCCCAGGTCTCTTTCTGGCAACCTTCCCATCCGCAAAGTTCCTTTGATCTGCCATCTGCTGTAATGGGCAGATCAATATTGCTTCCCCATGACCCCCCCCCCCCGCATCCATCTGACTCACAGCAGCGGCTCTCAACGTCGCTGTCAGTCCAGGTGCCGTTGGGAAGACACTTGCGCACCTTGGGCCCCACGATCTCGCGCTCAGGCCGGCAGACGTATTCAATCTCATAGTCAAAGGGCAGGAAGCGCGCCGACTTCACTTGTTCGCGGGTCAAGCCTCGGTAGCGGATCCCGCCGTCCCAAGGGGGGAAGATGAGCTTGCAGCCTGGATGGAGAGAGGGAGGGAAGCAAGGTAAAGAATCACTCCTGCATGATTTGAAAGCACCGTCCAGAGCCCGCTTGGTGTGGCAGCCCGTGTCCTAGAGACCTGGCTTACTGATTTGTTGTCTGTCTAGCCTAACCTTCCTTGAGGCAGGTCAGGGCAGCGTATGCGCTTCTGGCAGTGAAAGGGCTGGACAGTGTCCTGGACAACTGTGCGCTGGTCAAATGTGTCCCGGTATCGGACATTTGAGCTCTTCCTTTTCACATCCCAGACATTTGTGCCCCAATCTATGTATTTTATATCAGATGTACTTTTTTTAATTTTTAAAATGGTTTTAGGGTTAGGGCTGGGATAACGTAAGAGCATAAGAAGAGCCCCTCTGGATCAGGCCAAAGGTCCATCAGCTTCCTGTATCTCACAGTGGCCCACAAGATGCCTCAGGGAGCACACAAGTCAACTAGATACCTGCAGCCTGCTGCCACTCCCCTGCACCTGGCATTCTGAGGTAAATTCTGAGGTAAACACACTGGTGGCCAGTCAAGATTCTCCACAGGATTTCTCTTTGACAGCCACCAGAACCAGACACTCCTCTTCAGATGCTCCTCTGCAGACATGTACTCATAGGAACATAGGAACAGCCCCACTGGATCAGGCCAAGAGCCCATCTAGTCCATCTTCCTATATCTCACAATGACCCACCAGATGCCTCAGGGAGCACACGAGACAACAAAATGCCTGTATTCTGTGGCCACTCCCCTGCATCTGGCATTCTGAGGTAACTTCTAAAGTAAGGAGGTTGCACTACCCATCTTGGCCTGTAGCCTGCGATGGACTTTTCCTCCAGAAATCTGTCCAGTCCCCTTTTAAAGGCACCTTGGCCAGATGCCATCACCACCTTTGCAAGGGGTTCCACAGATTTAATTACCTGCTGGATAAAAAAGATAAGAGGATAAGAGGCTTAGGATATATAATATGGGATTTTAATGCCCAGTTATTCTTGTTTTTTTTTCCATTCAGGCATGTCTGACTCTTAGCAACTTTATAGGCCAGAGCTCTCCATGCTACCTCAGGATGCCAAACAAAACAAAACAAAAAACCAGATGTGAATGTCCTGGGTTGCTAATGACTGGGTCACATTTGACCAGGATACAATTGCCCAGGACATAAATACCCTGGTACTGGTTCTGTTTCCCACCCCCAAACATTGGGTTGGTTAGACAGAGGGATGGTCAACGGCCCAGAAGAATCATCCAATAAGCTTCATGGCTGAGGAGGATTTGAACCTGGGTCTTCCCAGTCATAGACCAACATTCTGCTGCTGAATGGGGGCTAAAGGGTGATCTTGGGCCTGCTCCCTCTTCTCCCTCATCCCCATCTCACAGGACAGTTGTGAAGATAAAGAGTGAAGGTGTCCAACTATGCTACCCTGAACGTTTCAAGGGAAGAGTGGGAAACTAATCTATTATTGTTGCTGTTGTTATTGATGATGATGATGATGATGATGATGATGATAAGGATATACTGCTTTTCAACAAAAAGTAGTTCACATATGTATGGGCATGTAGCTCACCCTGCTCCAAAGGGCACTCATGACAACTGTCAAATGTGCCAAACACCGGTTATGTTTAATAGGGCTCTTCAGGCACTTGGGAAACAGTTAAGGTTAAATGTAAAAGGTTGTGTGTGAGAATGGGCTTCCAAAGCCAGTTCTTCCTTCCCTCACTTCCACCCCCCCCCTCGCCTTTTGCAACCTAGTAGGATTTCAGGGTCAAGGGTGGCCTCTGAGCCGGAGCCTGAAACAGAACACAGGCTAACTTTGGTGCTTCTGCAAGTCGAAGGAGCTCCTTCAAACTTGGCTTGCATATTCCGTGTAATCCTTCCTGTCGGGGACATGAAACCACATGGGGTGCTGCTGATCATCTGTGGCACCAGCCCCCCCCCCCCCCGCAAGGAGGATTTTCTCACACACCCGCAACCAATTAGAAGCAGAGAGAAGCGGGGAGGGTACAGTCCTCCCCCTCCCCAGCACATGAGCAGCCACACCAGACAGATGGTGGCTCCCCATATAGATATAGACCCACAAATTACGACTTGGTGAATCGCCATCTGTGTATACGCCCAGAAATATAACAAGTGATTCTATGCTTTATCGAGAGAGAACGAGTGATCATGACAGTCAGAGAGAGGAGGTGACATAAGAGCTGAGCGAGTGGGTGGTGTGGTATAGTGGACAGGAGAAAGTGTCATGTTGGAACTGGAGAGGCCTGAGTTCGAATCAGCCCATTCCTACAATGCAACCATAGTGTGATCCTAGGCCAGTAAGTTCTCTCTCTCTCTCTCTCTCTCTCTCTCTCTCTCTCTCTCTGCACAATCCTAACCAGGAGTTAGGCCAGCACAGTTAGGCCAGCAAAGTTTGGCCGGCACAAGGGACACCATAAAGTATGTTTGAGCCACTGTTGGAGTCAGAGAGGCCAGCACACATATGTATACCATCCTCCCTGACTCCAAGAGTGGTCCAAATGCGCTTTACGGTGGCCCTGGTGCCAGCCAAACGTCGCTGGCCTAACAGTGCCGGCTCAACTCCAGGTTAGGATTGTGCACTCAGCCCAGGTCAGAAATCCCACTTCTGTGTAACAGCACATACTCAAGAACTAGTGCAATAGTGAGACATTGTATATGAATAATTAAGGGATCCTGTGAGCAAATGTTCCTCTTCGGGGTGAGTGACCTAATCAGAGAATGAGCAATTCTGATGCAAATGACCTGCCCTTCAAGAAAGCAATCTGGAGGGGGGACTTTACAGAAACGCTTGCTTGCGGCTTAGCTCTGAGCTCACCCTCTTCCCTTCAGCACGGTGAACATGAGAACACAGCAGGGGCGTAGCTAATGAAAGTGTAACCCAGTGCAGAGGAAAAATGTTGCCCTGGAAGTGACATCACGATAGGAAGTGACATCACCGCTGTATTTTTGTTTTCTCGGGGGGGGGGGGGGTGTTGGCCACAACTTTTGATGGACTGAAGTTATTACACTCCGGTTTGTTTCACATCAATTCCACATCAAATGATATATAACATGACAGTACTATTATGACAAATGTGACAAATGTTAACAAACTGCAATTTTTACATGACAGTTATATTTCCATTTTCTGGGTTCTTGACCAGAACCGTTGCTAAAGATATTACACATTGGTTGGTTTCATTGCATTCTGCATTAAATTATCTTTCCAATGATATATAATACAATGGTATTATTCATATATACCAGGGTTTCCCACTAGTGTCAAGCTCAGCTTGTTGCGCCCCTAAAGCTTGTTGCCTGGTGCAACTGCACCCTCTTGCACTTCTTCAGCTAAGCTGCTGGAACATAGGCCTTGATTTTGGTCCCTACACAAGCACAAGAAGAGGTCTTGTAGATCCAACCAGAAGATCTACCGAGTCCAGCATCCAGCATCCCACACTACACTGGCCAGCCAACCGTCCCCACGCCAGCCCTACCCCTACCCCTGGCCGGAAGCAAGAACTCTCTTCTGCTGTTGTGCCCCAGCAGTTAGTATGGAGGAGAATGAGAGGGGGCAGGTCGTTCTTCCTTTGCGTGAGGATCTAAGTGAGGATTGCTTAGTGCTGCGATCCCCCTCTGAGTATGCCTTTGCCAAGGTCACCTAGAAAGCTTCAGGAAAGAGTAGGGATTTGCACCCAATGCTCTATTCCGAGCCCATTGCTCTCCTCACTACCAAACACTGGCTGTCACACCAGTCTAAGCTCACAGTAGGTCTCTGAAGACTAAAAACAGTGTTCTTCAGTCTATGGGTCAGGACCCCCAATGGGGTTGCAAAGCCTCCTTCTGGAGGTAGTGGAAACCTTTCAAAGCCTATTGCAAGAGAGAGCATGGATCCAATCCTATTATAGTGCTGCCTTATTAAAAATTGAGTCCTGCACATACCTGAGTCTTGATACAATCCTGCACAGGCTCTTCCTGCTGTTTTGCCCCATAGCTCCTAAGGCCAGCCCTGCTCAAGCTGCTACCTCACTGGGTTGTTGTGAAAGCACAAGGGTTTGGGGCAAGTGGGGGCGGAGGATTGCGTCCTGCGAAGGGGTAGGATTGGAGATAGGTCCCTAGTCTCCTTCCTTCCTTCCTTCCTTCCTACCTACCTACCTACCTACCTACCTACCTACTTTCTCAGAGTGCAATCCAGTGATGTCATGCAGGGGGTACGCAGGGGTACGCGAGTACCGGTTTCTAGGATTACAGCTGGCCCCGCCCATTCACCCACCCACTCATCAACTCCTCCCCCTGCAACGTTTGAATTTCCTGCATGTTTGAGTTGCCTGCACGTTCTCAGAGCCAGGAAGGCAGCGAGCGGAGCCTTGCCTTGCCTTGCCACTGAAAAATGAGCTGCTCAGGGGTTTTGGAACTGTTGGGTCAATTTAACATGATGCCAGGCCTCCTTAACATGTTCTGGGGGTGCTGTGGAATACTGTTGCAACTAGGGTCAGTTTAAAATTGTCTGAGGCCTCAAAAAGGGCTTTTTTCATGTCACTTCCTGCCACAACATCACTTCTGGCTTATGATGTCACTTCCGGTGGGCGGGTCCCAACACGTGCCAATCAAAAGTGAATACCTGTTGTTAAATCATTTAGATGACACCACTGGCGCAATCCTATACTGTGCTGGATTAGTGAGGCCGGCCAGCCTGCGCCAAATCCAGCACAGCCTTTGCGCTACTTGGATCTGAGCCTGCTAAATCGGGGCCACGTGGCCTCCCGGACGTGCCTAGGATTTGGCCTTATGGCCGAATCCTGGGCATGCCTCCCTCCTGGGCCAGCCTGTCTGCTGGCCTGCCCACCTACTGCCCACGTCTCGCCCAGAACCGCCCTCCCCCTGCCCCCTCTCGCCCCTGTCCCAACATGGTGTCTCTCTTGCACTGGCCGGCTTCGGTCGACGCAAGGGAGGTGCAGCACTAAGTACGCAGCGCCGATGCAACCCTGTTGCGTTGACGCTGTGCAGTTTTTAGGATTGTGCTGTTACTTACTTATTGGGGTCATGGCACAAAAAGGACCACTGGTCTAAAACGTAGCTCATTTTGCAGGAGAGGACCAAGGTTTGGCAATGAACTGAAGGGGTAGGAAAGAGCTGTCCAGAAGGCTTGGCTAGCTCATGGAAGATCTGGTCAAGAAAGTGAGTGTTGTGGTCTGGCGAGAAGGAAGCAGAGCAGTAATTAATCCCTGGACACTGTGACACGGTTAGACTATTACAGCTAATGTATTCAAAGAGGCAGAAACTAATTTAAAATAGAAGCAGCAAAGTCACGGAGAGAGTTTCCAAAGATCCAAGTCGAGGAAATTGGCCAGAAGTTTTTCTGGACATGGTAGTTGGCTCTCATGGTGCCTTCAACAGCCAGTATGAATCTAAAGTTCTATTTATGCCATTCCATTGGGGAGGAGAAGTTGCTGCTCTCCTTTTCCAGCAATTTGCCAGCAATCACATCAGGAAGAAAACTTTCAGACCTTTCACAAATACTGTAATAAACAAATACATAAACTAGTTTCTCAACATAAGGTAGGTTCTGGTTAGGCTGCTACAAGAACATGGTGGGGTGATTGTTTTCTCATACCATAACCCCCCTTGTCCATTATTGTTGGGGATAGACAAGGAGGTGTGACTTTGGTTGTACATAAGAAGAGCCCCACTGGATCAGGCCATAGGCCCATCTAGTCCAGCTTCCTCACAATGGCCCACCAGATGCCTCAGGGAGCACCCAAGACAACAAGATGTCTGCATTCTGTTGCCACTCCTTGTATCTGGCATACGGAGGTAAATTTCTGAGGTAAAATTTTGAGGGAAATAGAAAGTCAAATGGAATTTGCTATCCTGTCTGTAACTTGCAACCCAATTTGGGCCTTAAGAACATAAGAAGAGCCCCACTGGATCAAGCCAAAGGCCCATCTAGTCCAGCTTCCTGTATCTCACAATGGCCCACCAAAGGGAGCACACAAGACAACAAGAAACTTGCATCCTGTTGCCACTCCCCTGCATCTGGCATTCTGAGGTAGCCTACTTCTAACATACGAAGGTCGCACTACCCACCATGGTCTGTAGCCTGCAATGGACTTTTCCTCCAGAAATCTGTCCAATCCCCTTATAAAGGCTCCTAGGCCAGACACCATCACCCCCTCCTGTGGCAAGGAGTTCCACAGATTAATTACCCTTTGGGTAAAAAAAAAAAAGTATTTCCTTTTACCTGTTCTAACGCTCCCAGCACTCAATTTTAGTGGATGTCCCAGTGGTTGTGTTCTACTATCTCTCCAAGGCCTGGACTACAGGTACAGCAGAATGAAATGACCGCATTCCAAGAATGAATTGTAAGTAATGGGAGAATGAATTGTAAGTACGTTCTGGTAGAGATGTGGTGGAATCAGCTGGTCGAGTAGAACTACGCTACTTCAGATCATATGGCAGTATTTTTAATTCTCCCCAAAAAGCCTCATTGCGAGTACTTAGCGCTCTAGGGAGAATGGTTCTTCTAGGGCAGTTCACTCCCTGCTGGGCTACTTTTCTACTTGCAAGGATTTTCTTTTTGTTAATGGGGAGCATTCATAAGTGTGATTCCATGCCTGCCAGTTTGAAGTGAAACAGTCCTTAGGCCTCTTCCCTCTTCATTCTACTGCACGTATAGACCAAACCTAATTCTTAGACGGTAGGTGAGCGATCATATATTTTGAACGTTCCTCTACCTCGAAAAACTCCCTGCAAGTAGAAAACTAGCCCAGCTGGGCTGGAGCAAGGCAAGATGACATCTTGACATCTCTTCCTGGTGTACAATTTTTAATTGCATGGGGTTGTTTTTAAAGCGTGGTAGAATTCAGAACTGGAGCTCCTCCCAAAATCTGAAATGGCATAGTCCCCTCTGCCCCCTGATTCTGTTGGATGCTGTGGCCGTACTGGAAGCTACGGTATGTTGATTGATTGACTGGGGCTTGAGTTCTTGCTTCATTTTACCAATGCAAGCAGCCCTCAGAGCCTCAATACTGATTAGGACTGGTGTAGAGAAAGTGGGCCTTCAGCCCTTTGCAGTGGTGTCATCTACTCTCTTGTAGACGGAACGCTGGGCGGGACTTATGCGTGATCGGCAGCCCGTCCACTCACTTCCGCTTTCTTCCCACTCGCCGTGCGGCTTTCCCTGGCCTCGGAGGGGGTGCCTGCTTGCCGAGGGGGATGGGTGGGGGGCGCGCTGGGTGCCTGGGCGAGCAGGCGACCCCTCCGAGGCCAGGGAAAGCTGCGCGGTGAGCGGGAAGAAAGCGGAAGTGAGTGGATGGGCTGCCGATCACGCATAAGTCCTGCCCAGCATTCCGTTTACAAGAGAGTAGATGACACCACTGGCCCTTTGTCTTCCTAAGGGATTGATCTGGATCCTCTCCCATGTTTTCCTTGTTGGAAAAGAGTTCTCAGTGCCAGTGGGAGCTCTCCCACCTAGTAAAGGTAAAGGTTTCCCCATGACCGAATGGTGTAGTCGTGATCGACTGTAGCGGGCAGTGCTCATCTCCATTTCAAAGCCTGTAGAGCCAGCGTTTTGTCCGAGGACAAGCTTCCGTGGTCATGTGGCCGGCATGACTCTACGCTGTAGCTCACGGAACGCCGTTCCCTTCCCACCGAAGTGGTCCCTATTTATCTCCTTGCATTTAGGTGCTTTCAAACTGCTAGGTTGGCAGGAGCTGGGACAAGCAACGGGAGCTCACTCCGCTGCGCAGTCTTGAACTCCCAATCTTCTGGTCGGAAAGCCCAGCAGCAGCGGTTTAACCTGCTGCGCCATCATGACCCACTGCACCCCACTGCATTCCCACCTAGTAGTTCAAGCCTAAGACTGAGAGGGCAAGAAAGAGAAATTGAGGGTGAAGCTAGTTTCAGATAATTGCCTCAGCTCAGTCAGGTCTTTCTCAGCCAGTCAGTGATGGGTAATAATGGTGAGAAATGATTTGAAAGAGGTGGGTTAATGAACATAATGGTCAGGGGTGTAGCTAAGGCGGGGCTGGGGGGGGGTACATTGCCCAAGCTACCATGCCTTGAGTGGGTGTCAGAAGGCCTCCTGGAGGCCTTTAAAAGGCTTACGCCAGTGGTTTTCAAACGTTTTAGACTGGGACCCACTTTTTAGAATGGCGCTCATGTCATTAGTCTGGAAGTGATGTCATAGCCGGAAGTGACACCATCAAGCAGGAAGTGCCGTCATGTGACGTAATCATGACACTCCTAGAATGCAAACTGGCATTCTTGGACTGAAGCAACAGTACAACCATGAAATGTCCCTGACAGAAAGCAAGATTAGGACAAAACATTATGTAAAAGCATTGAACTAAAAACAAAACTAAAACAAACCTCACTTGAAAATTCAAACTATTAACACTCACAAAAGGAATATAGTATTGCAAGGTCTGCAGTTTCTAAGATGGATGCCCCAGCTTTCCACCGCCCACCTGACATCAGGTCACGACCCACCAAGTGGGACCCAAGTGGGACCCACAGTTTGTATAACACTGGGCTATGCCATTGGGAACAGTAAAGAATGTTCCAGGCAAAGAAGGCAGCAGGACAGAGTTAATGGAGGAAAGAGTGGGTAGCATGAGTGTGTAGAACTGAATGATGAGAGGGGACTTTCTGGATGCCTAACCCTAACCCTAACCCCACGCCATCCTGTTTCCTTTTCCTTGAAGTTCACGGAACTGACTGCTGCCAAGGCTTGCAGCCTTGATGTTTTAAACACATTGGGGTCTGTTGCTATGGAAGGTACACTTTCTTCCCCCAACCCTAATTTTCATGTCTGCCTTGAGCAAGCCAACCCGTACAGGAAAGTAAACAGGTGGATGTCATCATAATGCAGCACAAAGAAACCTGAACCACACATGCAAATCAAGCCGTGATTGTCGCTCTGTAATTTAGAAGACATCCATGGAGGACTGGTTCTTTCACAGGCATATGATATGAGCTACAAGGAATGATCCGGGAGAACAATGAGCCGCTGATTAC
>JAJKFI010000004.1:1474802-1499914 GCA_029204185.1 Lerista edwardsae
TGAATGAATGAATGAATGAATGAATGAATGAATGGACAAAGAGATGATATTACACTCACACACACAAAACTCGCATCCTCGAATTGACAGGGATTTCCTCTTGTTATTTAATTGATGGTCCGGTCAGCTTTTCAGCGTTTTCTGAAACCATTAGAGCTGCTTTGTGGCTGTGGTTGTGCTCCCACTCTGCAAATGCCGGGCTCCTGGGTCTCCGGCTTTACTGGCACCGTGTGTTGCCGCTGTGATGTGTAAAATGAAATGTCAGGAACTGGTGTGTCCTTATCTTTCCAAGCCAGACCTTTGCTCAAAAGAAAAGAAGGGAGATAATGAGAAAGCCTGGCTGGTGGAAGAATTCAGATTCCAATCGGCCCTGCTTAACTCTGAGAGCCGGTGAAGGTGCCCCAAGTGGAGAGGAATGTACAGGTTGCAGAAAAGGGAAAAGAGACAGGTGGCTTTCTGTGGTCCTGCGCAGGCAAAACTGAGCTCCTTTGAGGCTGCAGGTCTGAAATTTTTAGGGAGTAAAGAGCACACCCCAAACACTGGGCTGGAATAGGCAGGCCGACACACCAGCTCTATATCCAGCCTGTGGCATAGATCTGCCGCCACACTACTGGAGGAAAGGGGAATTAATTCCTCTTCCCCCAGGTAATGCACAGTGGCCCGGATGAGGCTACTTCTGGCTGACTTCTGGCTGACTTCTGGCTTGCCCTTCTGGTTTTGCTAGAACGTGGTTTTATTTTAAACTGGGTGGCTGTTGTGCTTATTATAGTAAGCTGCGTGGAACGCTACAGAAAAGTAGCCTAACATTATTTTAATCCAGTAAGTGCTCTGCAGAGGGGGAAAGAAAACCGGGTGAGGTAGTAATGTACCAGGAAGGGGGGGGGCAAGGGAATGAATTATGGAGCTCTAATCGTCAGCAGAGGCTGATGTTTCCCTCCCCAGCCCTGTACTTTGACATGCCTTTATCTTTGTGGATCAATTAACTGGAAGTGTTTTTCTAATGACTGGCTCACCTTTCCACCTTTCAAGCCTTCTTTGGGAAAGTGGAGCATGCCTGTCCTTGCATCTTTCCAGCGGTATCTCCTTTAATAGGCACTCACTAAGTGGTTTTTCTGCTCTGCAAACATTCTGGTCGCTTGTGCCGGGAGACCCCCTGCCCCGCCGTCGCCTCTGAGTTGCCATGTGCCTCCGATGCCATGCGCCTCATTAATAGGCACTCACTACGTGGTTATCCGCTCAGCAAACATTCTGGTCGCTTGTGCCGGGAGACCCCCTGCCCCGCCATTGCCTCTGATGCATGCGCCTGAGCCATCCAGGTGCTCATGCACAGCGCAGGCCTATTTTCGTTCAGCTTTGAATCCGGATAATAGTTTCCTCTCATGCTGCAGGCGCTAATTAACCTAGCAAGGCTGGAGAGATGGTATTACTGCCAGTTCCTGCTGTTGCAGATGCCCCTTGTCCATACATTTGGCACATCTATGCTTCACACAGAATCCTCAGCATTCCATGGCATTTGAGCACTACCGACTCATTTTTCTTCTTCTTCTTTCTCTACAGCTATATGTTTCATGCCCATGCCTGAGCACTCATGCACATGTACCCTTGCCAACAGAGGACAATCCTTCATGCATCTGAGGAAGCAGACACTAGTTCAACACATTTGCTACTGCTCACGGTGACTCAAGATTCTGTTGTTTTCACCAGTGAGACGTTGGAGGGTACTAGTGCAAAAGCATGTCATGCACATGGTTACAAGATGTGCATTACTCCCTTTATTCTTACTCACTCACAATATAACCGCCTACCCCAACAGCATATCTTGCCGAATGCGTTCTGAATCGCAGCTACTCTGTAACAAGTACTCGCTACGGCTAATGGCTCACACAATAAAAGTGAACTGAACTGAATACTAAGTACCAGCCAATATCAACTGGGAGATTAAGCATTCTTAGGAAGCTGACTGTCACAGTCTCCTAACATGCCCTGCTGCAGCTGCAGCAGCAGCCAGTGTAGGGAAACCTCTTGCAGAGCCAACACCAAGCAGGTGGGGAAGAGCTCTCAGTAATGTGTAATGATCCATGGGATGAGAATAGGTGTTACAAATCCCTGATTTCAGATGTGGAGGGTACATGGTTTCCATCAGATTACCAGCCCCAGGTAGGGACCTGAGGAACTCATGGTTTGTCCACAGCTAAAGGCCCTCCCAGAAAAGTGACTTGCCCTTTGCTTTAGAGGTAATGCAACATAGGCATTAGACTACAGCAGCGAGTCCTGGGTTCAAACCTCTCCAAAGCTAATTATCTCACTCTGAACCCGTCATCCTCTCTTAGCATCATCTGAGAGGTATCTCAGGATTGTTGAGAAGGTAAAAGGGACATCTCATCCTGAGCTCTTAAAAGGAAGAGCTACGAGACAGGTAGCCCAATCCCAACCAGCCCAGAGTCGGTGGACCAAGCATATGTATGGTTGTGAACGTGCCGTAAGGCAGTGATTCCCAAACTGCGGGTTGGGACCCACCTGTGGGACACGAGCCAATTTCAGGTGGGTCGCAAAGCATCTAGAGCAGCCATGTTGAAAATATGGGATGATGGGGTACCGGAAAGGGGGAGGGCTGTCTGGTTGTTTTGCTTGTGTCAAGGTTGTAAATAAGCTTTTTTTTTCCCCTTTCTGATTCACTTTGCTATTGGGAAATAGCAGAGAAATAGCCCAACTGATTGCTGCGTTCTCAGGAAAGCAGCAGGCTCTGGCTTCACCAATGATGGCACTTCCAGCCATGACATCACTTCTGGTGGATTCCAAACAGATTGTCCTTCTAAAACGTGGGTCCGAGTGCTAAAAACATTGAGAACTGCTGCAATAAGGCACTGTGCCAACTTTCCAGGGGCCTGTGGAGGGGCAGAGGGGTGGAAAAAAGGCAGGGAGGGGGTGGAACAGGCAGGGAAGGGTGGGGAGGGGTAAGATCAGGCCCAGGAGGGGACAGGAACAGCGGAAGTGTCTACCATTGTATCCTATCCCCCTTCCTGGGCCTGATTTCCCTACATGGGCTGCATGAATTTAAACCAGCAATTTTGCTGGTGTGAGTCTGAATAGCCCCATAGCGGCAGCTGGGGCTTCCCCTGGGGGAAAGGGGACAAATGTCCCAACCTCCAGCAGCCTCTACACCCGTGCTGGATGCAGCAAAGGCTGTTTTCACACAGCCATTTCCACGTCTCTGTGCATCGCAGCACAGAAATCTTGATCAGATCGTGCCAAAAGCTGTGATCCTGGACTTTCTAGCTAGTTTTCTCTGCCTGCACTCACTAGCAGACCTTGGGCAAGCCATGGCTTCCTGACCTAAGCTGCCCAGTTGCAATGTGAGGGTAACACGAAGTGGTGAGGGCGTCCGGCCTGGGTGCTATTAAAAGGGAATCGGACAGATCTCTGGAGGAAAAGTCCATCACAGCCTATAGGTCATGATAGGTGGTGCAACCTCCTTATTTTAGAAACAAGCTCTCTCCGAATGCCAGATACAGGGGAGAGGCAGTGAGATGCAAGTGTCTTGCGATCCCTGAGGCATCTAGTCGGTCACTGTGAGATACAGGAAGTCGGACTAGATGAGTCTTGGCCAGTTCCAGTGGGACTGTTCCTATGTTCCTATGTTCCTATGTGTCTGAAGAGGAGCATCTGGTTCTGGTGGCTGTCAGAGCAATGCTGTGGAGAATCTTGACTGGTCATCAGTGTTTACCTCAGAATTTACCTCAGAATGCCAGATGCAGGGAGTGGCAATGAGATGCAGGTATCTAGTTGCCTTGATATCTGGCTGAGATATCTGCCTGAGGTATCTGGTGGGCCACTGTGAGATATAGGAAGTTGGACTAGATGGGCCTGTGGCCTGATCCAGAGGGGCTCTTCTTATGTTCTTATGTCATTCCCCCTCCCACATGGGACTTGGGCCACCCTCAAGACTGCACCCCTTTCACTTCACTTCAGCTACAAGCCCACTTTCTCTTTGCCTCTGTCCATCTTTCTTGCCAACTACTAGCTACTATTTCTGTTGTCTCTCTGCCTCATTCCCTCAGCTGCAGAAGCTGCACGTTACCCAAGCTCTAGGATTGCCCCTCTGACTGAAGCTATTCCTGGAAAGGTTTTTTTTTCTGACATGATGCACTGTCAGAAATTCCTGGAAGCCCTGTTAAAGTGTTTAGGACTGTTGTCACTTGACATCTGGAGATGGAGAAGGATGTCTGTAAACTCCAAGCCCATAGGATTGGCAACCATATCAAGCTTGAAGTCCTTTCAAACAGTCATAAGAGCCCTACTGGATCAGGTTAAAGGCCCATCTAGTCCAGGTTCCTATATCTCACAGCGGGCCACCAGATGCCTCAGGGAACACACATGACAACAAGACACCCGCATCCTGTTGCCACTCCCCTGCATCTG
Source organism: Lerista edwardsae (assembly GCA_029204185.1). Lineage (NCBI taxonomy): Eukaryota > Metazoa > Chordata > Lepidosauria > Squamata > Scincidae > Lerista > Lerista edwardsae. The sequence continues at coordinate 1,479,222 of JAJKFI010000004.1, forward strand.
GCATTCTGAGGTAGCCTGCTTCTAAAACCAGGAGATTAAACATATCCATCATGGCTTGTAAATTGTGATCTTTTCTTATAGAAATCTGTCCAATCTCCTTTAAAGGCACCTAGGCTAGATGCTATCACCACTTCCTATGGCAAGGAGTTCCATAGATTAAGTACACGTGAGGTAAAAAAAAAATCCTTTTATCTATGCTAACTCCCCCAACACTCTGGTTCAAGTATAGTGTGAAAGGGAAAAGAACCTCCCTCTGTCCACTCTATCCATCCCCTGCATAATTTTATATGTCTCAATCTTGTGTCGTCCTCTCGGCATCTTTTTTCAAGACTGAAGAGCCCCGAACATTCTTAAGGGAGGGGCCCTAGCCCAGTAATCATTTTGGTTGTTCTCTTCTGCACCTTTTCTAGTTCCACTGTATCCTTTTTGAGATGTTTTCATTCAAGAGAGATCTCCAAGAGGCCACCTTCTACTGATTGTTTCCCACTGAGGAACACCAGCTAATTCACCAGGGCCATTAATTAACCAGGAATCTGCCTAGAATGGGAATGATTTCAGCCAGCATCTGAAACTAGATGCGCATGAAAGTGTCCATGTCGTGCAACTGATGAACAGGATCTACGAGAATGTATGCTGTATGAGAATGTTCATTTTTAAGGTGCCTCAAATTTCTTGTCTCTGACTGTTGTCTCCTAACCTGGAGTTAGGCTGGCACAGTTAGGCCAGCAAAGTTTGGCCAACACAAGGGCCACTGTAAAGTGTGTTTAGACCACTCTTGGAGTCAAGGATAATGATGCACATCTGTGTGCTGGCCTCTCTGACTCTGAGAGTGGTCCAAACTTATTTTACCATGCCCCTTGTGCTGGCCAAACTGTGCTGGCCTAACTCCAGGTTAGGATTGCGCCCTGAATGAATAACAGATCAGCACCTATAATTTCCAATGTTCTGCTTGCTCTTGGCACCATACAAGGTTCTTCCTTGGTAAGAGGTCTTAAAATGAAGTCAATCAATCAATCAATCAATCAATCAATCAATAGGTACTTATATACCGCTTTTCAACACGAAGTTCACAAAGCGGTTTACAGGCAAATAGTAATAATAATAAAATTAAATGGCTCCCTGTCCCGAAGGGCTCACAATCTAAAAAAAAAAAAAAGGCAAACCACCAGCAACAGCCACTAGAAAGACTGCGCAGGGGTGAAGAGGGACAATTACTCTCCCCCTGCTAAATATAAGAGAAACACCACTTGGAAAAGTGCCTCTTGCCCAGTTAGCAGGGGTAAGTATAGCAGGGGGAAGTATACCATGTTTTTGTTCTTGCATATTCTGGTGTGTTGCCTGATCATCTACAATTTTTGAAACATAGGAAGCTGCCCTGTACAAGTCAGGCCATTGGCTCACATAGCTCAGTATTGTCAACAGCGACCAGCAATGACTTTGCTGCAAGCTGTCAAACAGGAATTTTTCTCCAACCCACTTGGAGAGGCCGTGGATCGAACTTGCAACCTTCTACATTCAAAGCAGGTGCTCTGTCATTGAGCTACAGCCCCTCTGAGAACAGATGAGGTTTCCAGGCAAGTTACATTAATTGCATTCAACATCATGTTGGGCAACCACACCGGGAGCCCCACTATAAACCATGTCAGTGCAGCGGAAGAATGGGAACGGTCTCGGGACATGGTTGTGGTTGCCCAGGGACCGTTTAAAAATGATTGGAAAGCCAAAGAGTCAAGCTTACAGGAAGTGGATGGATTGATTATTGGGCAAACTGATGGGGCGGGGGGTGGCGGACTGGTGTAATCTCAGAAGGCTGGAAAAGAACAAATATAGAGCTGAGATCTGTACCAAAAGGAAAACCTAGGAAATTACAGCACGATTAGCTTGACTTCTCTACCTTGGAATACATTAGTGGAAATGAAAACACAATTAGGGGGCAATCTACAACCAGCTGGAATCAATGGCAAATTCCCCCATTGATTTTAATGGAACTGACTGCAACCTTAATGTAGCAGCACTTAAAGAAAACGGGGCGATTACAAGCAGTCAGCATGGTGTTATTAAGCACAAACCATTCATGCCAAACTAACCTACTTTTCACCTTATAGCTGGTTTAGAAGACTAGGGGAACACAGCTGGACGTCCGACCTACTTCCACCTTGCATCCTGAAAAGGAGGTTTGGGAAAGGTGGGTTGGAATTAACTGCCGTGCAATGGTGGGTATGCAGCTGGCTGAGCAAATAAGCATCTGTCTTAGGTGAGAGTGGCACTCTGTGGGGAACAGGGCTGGCTCCGATGCTGCTGAACATAACACATAAGAAGAGCCCTGCTGGATTAGGCCAAAGGCCCACTGAGTCCAGCTTCCTGTATCTCACAAAGGCCCACCAGATGCCTCAGGGAGCACACAAGACAACAAGAGGCCTGCATCCTGTTGCCACTCCCTTGTATTTGGCATTCTGAGATAAATTTCTGAGGTAAAATTCTGAGGTAAATAAAAGAGAATTTGCTATCCTGTCTATGGGGAGGGAGCTATAATAACTTGCAACTCAGTCTGGGCCTTAAGAACATAAGAAGAACCCCACTGGTTCAGGCCAAAGGCCAATCTAGTCCAGCTTCCTGTATCTCACAGTGGCCCACCAGATACCTCACAGAGCACACATGATAACAAGATACCTGTATCCTGTTGCTATTCCTTTCCAGCTAGCATTCAGAGATAGGCTTGCACATAGTCATCATGCCTTGTTACCTGTGATGAACTTTTCCTCCAAAAATCTGTCCGACCCCCTTTTAAAGTCATCAAGGCCAGTTGCCATCCACACATCCTGTGGCAAGGAGCTCCACAGATTAATTATATGCTGGGTAAAGAAATATTTCCATTTGCCTGTTTGACTCCCACGCCAGTCAATTTTAGCAGATGCCCCCCCCCCCCCGTTCTGGAATTCTGTAAGAGGGAAAATATTTTCTCTCTATCTATAGAGGCACTTTTTCAAGTGGTGTCCTCTTATATTTAGCAGGGGGAGAGCAATTGTCCCTCTTCACCCCAGCAGTGTCTTTCTCGTGGCTGTTGCTGGTGGTGTTCTCCATCCTTTTAGATTGTGAGCCCTTTTGGGACAGGGAACCATTTAACTTTAATATTATTATTTGCCTGTAAACCGCTTTGTGAACTTTGTGTTGAAAAGCGGTATATAAATACTAGTGATTGATTGATTGATATTCATGCATATTGTTGTAGGTCTCCATCACGTCCTGGTCAGGCACTTTTTTCCAAACTGAAGAGCCCCAAATGCTGTCGCATTTTCTAATAAGAGAGCCTGCCCAGCTGTCTAATTATTTTGGTCGTTCTGTTCTGCACCTTTTCTAGTTCCGCTCTATCCTTTTTGAGATGTGGCAACCAGAACTGGACGCAATACTTCAAATGTGGCCTTACCATCAACATTAATGACTTGAATGAAAGAGTAAACAGGACATGGATCAAGTTTACACTCTACAAAAGCCTGAGAGGGATTGGACACACTAGCAGACTTTTTTTAAAAGATCAAAATAATTTCAATGTACTGGTGGTGGAGGTGGTGGAGGTTGTGGTGAGGGGTGGGGGAACGCAACTTGCCAGAGAATGAACTGCAGCAAGGGTGCATTAAACATGCTGAACATTCAGAGCTGCACTCCTGCAAAAGATTTCCTGTTGTTTATCCTTTAAGCTGCCAGAAAAGCACATGTAGTTTGCGCACTGAGGTCAGCTTTATCATTAGGACCACTTTGTTGTGCATGCATTATTGAAAGTGGACTAAAATCACACACTAATAAGACTGATGAGGCCATATTGATTGAGAAAATGCACTCCTTCTGGCATCAGAGAAATCCCATAATGCTAATGCAGGAGTCTATTGGCACACAGCAGCGCGATAAGCTTGTAATGGGAAGACGCTGAGAATTTGACGGGCTGTATTTAGGACTTGAACTGGTGTGTCTGCCCTGATGTTAAGGGGCACGGTCAGGGAGGAATTGAATCAGTAGCCATGTTGAAGCCGACAAGTGCTTACCTGAGTTCTGCCTAGATGAGAGACTCTGAAGAGGTCCCTCTAAAATTGAACGGGCAGCCCAATCCAGTGATGTCATGCAGGGGGAACGCGGGGGAACTCAGTTCCACTAGTTAAAATTAGGGATGACTCCGCCTACTTCACTCTCCCTCCTCCCCCCTCCCAATTCCTCTGCAAAGAGCTTTTCTTCTTGGTTGGCCGGCACTCAGAGGGTTAAAGGGAGCGACTCCGGATTCCTAGGGGGGCGAAGGCAGTGATGTCATTCAGGGGAAATGGACCAGAATGGGCGTTCCGGATCCTAACGGGCTCCGTGGCTGGTTCCGGGTTCCCGACAAGTGCCAATCAAAAGTGAGTTCCTGTTCCTAAATCATTTGAATGACACCACTGGCCCAATCCTAAGCCTCGGCTGTGACCAGGGGCACCAAAATGGCTGCCACTATATCCTATTGACATGTACATATCACTATGGGGCTAGGTAGCTGCCGGAGCCTCCCTGAGGTAAGGGAATGTTTTTCCCTTTATCCTGAGTAAAACCCCAGCGGCCCAAATGGGTCTCCTCGGATCTATGCCCACTATTGAATCCCGTGTAGGGCTCTGTGACTCAGTAGGGGGCATTAGATTCGGCGGCTGACTCCTCCCCCCTCACGGGCCCAATCCTCCCCTCAGGCCAAGCTCCTCCTGCCTAGTTCTGCCCCCTCCCCGCCTTCCACATGCCCTCCCCCCTCGCTCTGGGAAACCGCTCTGCCGGCTGGTGGAGAAACTTACCGCTGGTTGCTCCTGTGGCAGGTCTCCTCAGCACTGAGACCCAGCACCAAATGGTAGTGTCAGCAATGTGCTGTTAGCACTAGTGGAAAATGTGTTGTTTGCACAAGTAGCACTAGCACCTTGTGGCACTTTTCCGACACCTAGGGCCAGCGGTACGAGTGTACTGCTGACACTGACTTTTTAGGATTGGGCACTGTCCTGAAGGAGGAGCAGGCTAGATGGATAAGAAACAAATTCTAAATCTTACCTCACCTAAAAATCCACATTACAAAGCAGGATGTTGCTTTTATTCAGGCCAACAAAAAAGTAACAAGCACAAGCAGCCAGCTTTTGAATCCTATAGCAGGGTTTCTTGAACTGTGGGACGAGACCAGTGATGTCATGGAGGGGGTACGCGGGGGTACGCGAGTACCGGTTTCTAGGATTACGGCTGGCCCCGCCCACTCATCGACTCCACCCCCTGCAACGTTTGAATTTCCTGCATGTTTGAGTTGCCTGCACGTTCTCAGAGCCAGGCAGGCAGGCAGGCAGGCAGCAAGCGGAGCCTTGCCTTGCCTTGCCACTGAAAAATGAGCTGCTCTGGGTTTTGGGACTGTTGGGTCACTTTAACATGATGCCAGTCCTCCTTAACATGTTCTGGGGGTGCTGTGGAATACTGTTGCAACTGTTGGGTCAGTTTAAAATTGTCTGAGGCCTCAAAAAGGGCTTTTTTCATGTCGCTTCCTGCCACAACATCACTTCCGGCCTATGACGTCACTTCCGGTGGGCGGGTCCCGACACGTGCCAATCAAAAGTGAGTACCTGTTCTTAAATCATTTAGATGACACCACTAGACGAGACCCACTTGGCGGGTCACAACCTGATGTCAGGTGGGTCGCAGAGAGCTAGGAGCCACCATCTTGGAAGCTGCAGACCTGCCTCTTGCTATATTCCTTTTGCGAGTGTTAACAGTTTGAATTTTCAAATGAGGGTTTTTGGTGTTAGTTCAGTGTTTTTACACAATTTGTTGTTGCTGTTCAGTCGCTAAGTCATGTCCGACTTCAGAAAATGTTGGGACATGTTTGCCTGTTCCAGTGAGGTAGTTTACAAGGGAAGAATTGGGTGGCCACAGCCTTGCTGCTCCACAGCACCCCTCTCCTGGTAGTGGTAAGAAAGGGAACAGCAGTCAGTCAGCTCAAGAGGAATCAGGTGACCTGGGGAGCCACTAGCGATCCTGTTATTGTCACAAAGATAGAATTCACTGGAGACGGCATGCCCGTTGATTTAACAGGAGCCGAGTGAAGCCACCTGGGGTAGACTAAAATGGCTGACTCAGATCATCGCCGTGAGGGAGGATTGCCGTGAATTAGTATACTCCATGCTTATTAAATAGTACTACAATTCCCCGGGCAGCTCCCTTGCAAAAAGATTCCCCTGCTCGTACTGTTTCGGACTGAATAAAAATAAAAACTTACGAAAATAAAAACATGTGATGTGATAATGTTTCATGTGGAAACATTATTTGTAACCTTATTACCCGTATGCAGAACATGCAGGCATGCTTAAAGAGGTTGAGATTAACTTTTAAACACGTGAGGGAGATTTTTATTTGAGAATTCGCGGCAACCCTCCCTCATGGCGATATCTGAGTCAGCCATTTTTGTCTACCCCAGGTGGCTTCAAGATGCTGACGTCATGCCGTCTCTAGTGAATTCTATCTCTATGGTTATTGTTCAGTTGCTAAGTCATGTCCGACTCTTCGCGACCCCCTGGACCACAGCATGCCAGGCCTCCCTGTCCTCCAATAGCTTCCGGAGTTCGCCCAATTTCATGTTCATTGCTTTGGTGACATTATCTAACCATCTCATTCTCTGCTGCCCCCTTCTCCTTTGGCCTTCAATCTTTCCCAGCATGAGGGTCTTTGATGATAGTGTAGAAGCAGCTTACAGCTTACAGATCTCCTTGGATCTGCGCCGCTATTTAGTGGGTGCAAAACCAAGGTGGCCCATGTGGGCCTTTCAGGTGTGGAAGGGGCATAGGATTTGGTGGCACACTCTGCCACCCCCTATTGTGCCCGATCCCCAGGCCAGCCTCTCCCTGCCCAGTTCCTCCCTCTCCCTGTCTTCCCCCTGCCCCGCAACATCTTGGCATTGCTTACTGGCTACAGCAGCAAGGGAGAGGTGGGATTTACTTGCAACACTTAGAGCTTTGCCATCCCTGTAGATCCGCCTCTGTGTGTCCTTAATTTCATGATAGGAGTTATTAGGCGATAGGAAACAAAAATTATACAATAAGAGGCCATAGTGTTTTATGTATTAGGGTATTTTAGTTTAGAAAAAGTATAGCAAAGGGACAGGGGACATCCTAAAGATTTATCAAATTATGCGTGGTATATTGGAAGTTAATATAATTTTTTCTGTCTCAGGGTGCAATCCTAACCTGGAATTAGGCTGGCACAGTTAGGCCAGCAAAGTTAGGTCAACCAGGGCTACCATAACGCACGTTTGGACCACTCTGAGTCAGGGAGGATGGTGCATGTCTGGGTGCTGGCCTCTGAGAGTGGTCCATATATACACTACAGTGTCCCTTATGCCAGCCAAACTTTGCTGGCCTAATTGTGCCGGCCTAACTCCAGGTTAGGATTGCGCCCTCACGTATGCACCATAATAAAACTCACAGTTGCACAATGGAATTGATTGACAATAGATTCAGGAGAGACTAAATGAAGCAGCAACATGTGATTTGTTTATTATGGGATTGGCTGCCAAAAGATTGGGTGACAGCCACTGGCTTAGACAACTGCAAAAGGGAATGAAAGAGACATGTTGATGGAGAATAGGGCCATCAATGATTATTAGCCATGATAGGCACATAGAAGTTCCACATACTGGAGCAATTTGCCACTGAATACCAGTTGAAAGAGCACCCCTGGTTTTGTGCCTTGCTTGTCTGCTTTCCAAAATCATCTGTTTGGTCACTGTGGGAAACAAGATGATGGGCTAGACAGATCTGATGCAGGAGAGCTCTAATTATGTTCCAATCAATGCATAACATTTTCAAACAATTTTCGAGGGAGTGGAGCATCCGTAAGTAGCAGGTGGCAGGAAGGCACTGCAGGAGCCGGTAGTAGCCTACTCCGCCTTCCCTTTTATTTTATTGCTCTCATGGAGACACACATTGTGTGCATATCGTGCTGATCTTGGTGAGCTATGGGGATTTTCATGCTTTTTCCCAGGGCCAGTCCCTGGTCCTCACTTATAACCCCATAAGAACATAAGAACATAGGAACAGCCCTGCTGGATCAGGCCAAAGGCCCATCTAGTCCAGCTTCCTGTATCTCACAGCGGCCCACCAGGTGCCCCAGGAAGGCACGAGACAGCAAGATGCTTGCATCCTGTTGCCACTCCCTTGCACCCGGTACTCTGAAGTAGCCTACTACTAATGTAAGGAGGTTGCACAATCCATCATGGCCTATAGCCCACGATGGACTTTTCTTCCAGAAATCCGTCCAATCCCCTCTTAAAGGCATCTAGGCCAGATGCCCTCACCACCTCCTGTGGCAAAGAGTTCCACAGATTAACTACCCGCTGGGTAAAAAAGTATTTCCTTTTATCTGTTTTAACTCTCCCAACCCTCAGTTTTAGCGGATGCCCCCTGGTTCTGGTGTTTTGAGAGAGGGAAAAGAACATCCCTCTACCGACTCTGTTCCTTCCATGCATGAATGACACATGTTGAGCAGAGCTTGTTGTAGTCAAGATCACTTAACACAGATTTGTTCTTCCAAAATGCGCTTGGACCACCTTTTGTCTGAGCAGGGTTAATGAAGGTGAAAGGGCTAATTGCCCTCACACTTTCCATGCATGTTGATGGGAAGGTTTTTGTAATCCTCCATTCTGCTTTCATCCAAAATGAATTAACCTGGAGAATTTTCATAATCACCAAGGCACGTTTATCATCATCCCAGTGCCCTGTAAGTGCTCTTTGGAGGGGGGGGGCAAAACCCTACCTGTTAGTCACTGTTTAATCCTCCTGGGTTTATAAAAGAGGGGACTAAAGTGTACCAAGGGGGCAGAGAAGGACACTGACAATCCTTTGTCAGAAACAATCCTTTGTCAGAGCATGGTGGTGCTTCATGCCACAGACCCACAGTCTGCAGGTAGATCACAATTTTGAATGGATCAAAACTCCCTGAAGGTAGAAAACCAACACAGGAGGAGGGACTAGAGCTTATGTCCCATATGTGCTGATCTATTGGTAGGAGTGTGTTTTTTGGGTGATATTTTTTTTCCGTTTCTTGATTAAAATAGCAAATTGTGGTGTTTTGTGTTTTTGTTCTACATATTCTCATTCCAAGTTCTCATTTTTATCCATTTTAAATGCTGTAAAAGTGTACTAGGTAGGTGATATAGGTAATACAGTGTCAGCAGATGTAGCCACAGTATTATTTCTAAGTGGAAAAGTAGCCTATTTTAATTTCTGGACAATATTGTAAACACCAAAATGCGGTGTTTTGTGTTTTTCTTCAAATATTTTATTTTTTTCAAAAGGTGGGGGTTTGTGTTTTTATGCATTGCTTAACAACAACAACAACAACAACAACCCTCCCCTATCTACTGTATTGGTGAGGCATTTTATCTAAGTGAAAGCATGCAGAATGGTATCCTTCACCTACTGTCTGAAATGGGATGGTCCATTTGACCTCCTCATCTGGAGGAAAGGCCCATCACAGGCCATGACGGGTGGTGCAACCTCCTTATTTTAGAGGTGGACTACCTCGGAGTGAGGGATGCAGGAGAGTGGCAATGAGATGCAAGTATCTTTTTGTCCTCCCTGGGGCCCCTGTTGGGCCATTGTGAGATATAGGAAACTGGACTAGACAGGCCTTTGGCCTGATCCAGCGTAGCTCACCGTACGGTTGATTCTTCTGAATTTAACTGATGTAAAGTTTGAAAGCAAACGCTCCTTATTTTTCTGAGCATGTGGCAAGGTGTTCCAAGGGCAATTTGTAACACACTTTTGGCATTCTTGTAGTATTTGCTTATATATATATGACACTCTTAGAAGGCATCCAAAGGGCATCTTTCTTGCCCTCTCCAAAGCATAACCGCCATTTCCCCTAAGCTAGAAACACTGCCTCTCGGTCTCTCTCCAATTCCCCAGCCAAACTGCCAACTCCTGTCTTCTATGTGCATCCCTTATCTCTGTCTGGATCCCCCTCTCAGCCAGAAAGGTGTCACAACAAGAGACCAGCCATTAGCTCTGTCCCTGTGATAAGGCTGTCATTGAATCAATTGATCATCTTCTTTTACATTGCCCCCTCCACAAAGAGGCTAGATAAAGAGAGAAATTCCTTAACGCTTTTCTCCAGAGATGTCACCATGGGTCTGATCCTGAGATTTTAAAAGCCCTTTTTGCTTCAGAAGATCCTCATTTTATTAACCAGTTAGCCATGTTTATTGCTAGTATTGTTAAGTCTAATTCTGCACTGAGTTCTCAGGAATTCCCCCACTAGTGAAGAATCTTGTTGAATGTTTGCCCTTTTTACCATTATCTTATGCTGTTTTATTGTTGTTAATTGTTGTGTGATTCATATGCCAATAAAGGTATTTTGATTTGATTTAAGCTCCCATTGATGGTCCCATTGACAGTCCCAGTGGCTGATCACCCTGGTCAGATTGAAAGCCAGTCATCTGCCTTACAAAGTACTGTAATGATGGACCATTAGCCATTGGCAGTAGGCTTGAGGCAAAGCTATATTCACTCCTAAGGGGACCTTAAAAGCTTTTCTACATGTTAAAAGCTTGGCAGGATACCACCTATCATCTAGTGGTGGAAGACCTTCAATGAAGGGTTGAGAAGAACTTCTGGGGGGGGTCGGGGGGGGGGGAGAGGTAATTTCATCATCCTTTCAAACAGAATGGTGATAGCTTAGATGGAAGAATAAGTCAATGTCATCCCTTTCAACTTAAAAAGGAAGTTTTGTAGCAACTCAAAGAATAACTAGTTTATTTCTGTAGAATCCGGTAAAATGGACTGTAGTCCTCAGAAGCTAATGCTAAAATTAAACTGGTTCAGGTTTCAAGTGCTACAAGACCTTTACAGCACAATCCTATGCACGTTTTCGCAGAGGTAAGCCCCTCAGTTTTCAGTTGGACTCACTCTCATGAAAGTGCAGATAGGATTTCAGACCCTTGTGTATTGCAGCAAAAAAGACAACAAACACAGCCCCCCTTTGTAAGTTGTTTCTTGTCTCACTAGCTTGAGAAGGTGTGCAAAATGTGACAATGTGACTGATTAAACCTTTATCACAGTGGTCTCTCTTCCTACGTGCTGTTGATAATTCTGAGGCTCTTCCCCCACCTTTCCACTCATCTCACTGCAAAGCCTGTTCCTGGACAGATCTTGAAGTAGGACTGTGTTTCAGTGGTTCTCAAACGTTTTTAGCACTGGGACCAGTGGTGTCATTCAAATGATTTAGGAACAGGAACTCACTTTTGATTGGCACTTGTCGGGAACCCGGAACCAGCCACAGAGCCCGTTAGGATCTGGAACGCCCGTTCTGGTCCGTTCCCCCTGAATGACATCACTGACTGGGACCCACTTTTTAGATTGACAATCTGTCCGGGACCCACCGGAAGTGATGTCATGGCCAGAAGTGCCATCATTGTGATGCCAGAGCCTGTTGCTTTCCTGAGAGTGCAGCAATAAGTGGGGCTAGTTCTCAGCCATTTTCCAATAGCAAAGTGAAACAGAAAGAAAAAAAAGCCTATTTACAATCTAGACAGAAGCCAAACAACCACATAGCCCTACCCCTTTCCAGCATCACAGTGGGTCGCAATTCCCATCTTTTCAACTATGGCTGCTCTAGGTGACCCACCTGAAATTGGCTTGCGACCTACTGGCGGGTCCCAACCCATAGCTCGGGAACCACTGCTGCATTTGGAAGTCTTGCTTTATCGTAGGGCTTTTTCACATTTTTATGCCACCCTTCCACCAAGGAGCTTGGGGAATACATTAGTCCTTCCCTTCTTCCCTCATTGTGTCCTCACAACAACCCTGTGAGGTAGGTGAGATTGAGAGATAGTGACGGGCCCAAGGTCCCCGGTTTACTCAGAATCAAATCCCATTGTGTTCAATGGGATTTACTCCCTGGAAAGTGCAGATAGGATTGGAACCTCAGTAAGCTTTGTGGCTGAGTGGGGATTATGAACCTGGATCGTCCCAAGTCTAACACCAGAACCACTGCACTGCACCTTTAAAAACAGAAGTGCCCTTTTTTTGTTCTGGGGGATGTAGAACTTCCCACTTTGATTTATGCCAACCTGATACATCCAATGCATGCTTCTTCAGAAAAATCTTCCATCATAAAGATATAAGAAGAGCCCTGCTGGATCAAGCCTAAGGCCCATCTAGTCCAGCTTCCTGTACCTCACAGTGGGCCACCAGATGCCTCAGGGAGCACACGAGACAACAAGATGCCTACATCCTATTGCCACTCTCTCCCATCTGGCATTCTGAGGTAGGCTGCTTCAACCGTAAGAGGTTGCACCACCCATGATGGCCTGTACGGTGTTTTCCTCCAAAAATCTGTTCAGTCCCCTTTTAAAGGCACCTAGGCTGGGCACCATCACCACCTTCTGTTCCCCATACATGCTGGGTAAAAAAGTATTTCCTTTTACCCATTCTAATTCTCCCAACACTCAATTTTAGTGGAAGCCCCCTGGTTTTGGTGTTGTGCAAAAGGGAAAAGAACATCCCTCTATCCATCCCAGGCATGATTTTGTACGTCTCCGTCACCATCAGACTTGCTGCTTGGCGCACGTCCCCTGGCTCCGATCACAAACAGAGAGAGCTTCCCAGCAATCAGGAGACCCTCTCCGCACTGTTGATCAATCCCAAAAGCATTAACTTGCACACACAGGAAGATTTGGGCAGCAGCCCGAACAGCATCTTAACAGCCATCGTTGCAATGGGGAGCGGAGAATAGCCTAGATAGCCTCTTGATGACCCCGGCAACTGTTTGCTTTTTCAGCCCCTGGCACAGTTTCCCCCCGCAGTTCCCAAAGCCCAGGCACTGACTCATCGCTATGCGGCTCCCGCCGGCGTGGAAACATCAGCCAGACACGGCACACTTGGTTGCCCAAGCAGAGGGATGGTCCTCCAGGGGTCTGGCCGGCTGCGCCTCTGAACTCAGCGTTTAAAGCGGCTCTGGGGAATACAAAGGCTCCGAAAAGGCAGGCGCGGCAGGTGGGGGGGGAGGCAAATGTCAGCCAGTGGCTGCCCCTTGAACGGCAGCATGGGGAGAACGAGGCCAGGAAGCGTCGCCACAACCCAGTGCACATACCAAAGCAGAGAGCGCTAAGTGGGAAGCCGTGTTCAACCTGCAGGAGCCGCGTTCCCCGCGGAGGCAGACGGGCAGCCAGACAGCCCCGATTCATTATTCATTCGACAGCAGGGATGGGCACGGGGAGAGTGACACGCACACAGGCGAGTCCCCGGCCGGTATCCTCCTCATCTACGGCTCCTGGGGGGCTAATCTGGAGTCACACGGCCTGCTGTAGGGAGGAGGCAGGAGCCTGACCTTTTCCCCCCGGGACAACGGGGGATGGTGTCTTTGGGTTGTTGCCGCGATCAAGGCACAAGGCACCAGGCACCCTACAGACTGCAGAAGGGCAGGTCTCTGCCCCCAATCTGGCATTCAGCGCAGGAGTGGCAGCACAGGAAGGGGAAGGAAATGGAGGCCGGGACCACTGGGGAGGCAGGCAGGACAGGCATTTGTGTCAGTTACGCATACTTAGTACCGTACGGGGACGAGGCGGATGGGGTGGTGGGGTCTTGGGGGAAGGCGGGTTTTGAGGAAGGGAGGAAGGGCCCAATCCTAAGCGGCCCAGTGCTGGTAGTGAGCCCTTACCACCGGCACTGGGGTTCCCGCCAGCGCCAGGCCAGGGCCAGGAGGACCCAAAGTGGAATCGGCAGGCGAGAAGTCTCACCACCACAGGCAGTGAGCAGTTTGGGGTGGGGGGAGGACGTGGGGAAGGTGGAATTGGGCGGGGGCAGAGGTGGGGTGGGGGTGAGATTGGGGGTGTGACCAGTGATGTCATCCGAGTGCGCCAACTACCGAAATGCTCGGATGATTGACAGCCCTCCGCCCCTATGGCGGAGGGCTGCCATGCCCCCCCAAGCCTCACTGCGCCAGAATCGCTCCATTTTAGAGCGATTCCGGACGCAAGGGTGGGTGGGCGGGCCCAGCAGCAGCTCACCCGTCCTCCGAGGCAGCGGTGCGGCCCGGGACCTCCGTGGAACTAGCGGAACGGAGTACCGGGCCATTCCGCCTGAATGACGCCTCTGGGTGTGACCTTCATTGCTGGATCATATCCTCCATGTTGGGTCTCACAGACCAACACAGAGGCCCTCAAGTCTGCACTGGCAAAATAGCCGTCACAGACTATTAATAGCCATCACAGGTGGCCGATTGGTGGCCTAGTGCCCTTGCCCAGTGGGATGAGCATCCCCTTCTTCCAAGACAGGTGACATCACGGAGGTATCCTGGTAGGGCTGGCCCATCCATGAGGCCAATTGAAACAGTCGCCTCAGGCAGCAGATTCTGGGGTGCGTGCGTGCGTGCGTGCGTGCGTGCGTGCGTGCGTGCGTGTGTGTGTGTGTCAATGTCTTGTGTGTCAAGGGGATGGAGAGGAAATGTTGGGGAGAGGGGTGCCGAGCCAGGGCATGGGACAGTGGGAGGAACAGAGGCTGGCACACCATCAGTGAAGGGGGCTGCATTTGGGATGCAGCCTCAGATATCAGGAAGTCTTGGGCTGGCTCTGCAACCTGGGATGCAGTTTCAGGAATAAGGAACAGCAAGGGAGAAGGAGAACCGTGGGTGGCTGAGGTTGGTGGAGCTGCAGGAACAGAGATATTAAGAACATAAGAACATAAGAAGAGCCCTGCTGGATCAGGCCAAAGGCCCATCTAGTCCAGCTTCCTATATCTCACAGCAGCCCACCAGGTGCCCCAGGGAGGCACAAGACAACAAGATGCTTGGATCCCATTGCCACTCCCTTGCACCCAGTACTCTGAAGTAGCCCACCACCAATGTAAGGAGGTTGCACAATCCATTATGGCCTATAGCCCACAATGGACTTTTCTTCCAGAAGTCCGTCCAATCTCCTCTTAAAGGCATCAAGACCAGATGCCATCACCACCTCCTGTGGCAAAGAGTTCCACAGATTAACTACCCGCTGGGTAAAAAAGTACTTCCTTTTATCTGTTTTAACTCTCCCAACCCTCAGTTTTAGCGGATGCCCCCCGGTTCTGGTGTTTTGAGAGAGGGAAAAGAACATCCCTCTATTGACTCTGTCCCTTCCGTGCATTATTTTGTATGTCTCACTCATGTTCCCCCCTAGACAATCGTATTGTCCAGGCATCTCAGTGCTCCAGCAGACAGCAGCTGCTGTTACCAATCCTGCTACCTGAGAGCCTTTTAAAAAACCACTTTGTACGGTAGAAGGTAATTCATATGTGGAACGCTAACCAACCACTTCTATAATCACCACAGACTCCCACCCAACACAATGAATGCCCACCAAGTTAAATAAAGAATCGAGCAGCAAAAAGTTCAGATAAAACTAGGTCACACACACACACAGACACACACACACACACTACCTTGCTATGCTTGGTCAAGTTTAGTTTCTTCAAGGCATTTAATTCATTCATCTGAAGTCTAGCTTGATACAACTGGAGAAGGAGCCTTCTAGGACAGTGGTTCCCAAACTGTGTGCCAGGACCCAATTTTGGGTGAGTTGTGAAACGGACAGGGTAGATTAGGCTATGTGCATCAAGGGGTTAAACAACCCTTGCTATTGCTACTTAGTGGTGGTGGTGGGAGGGGAGAACTGCTGCCCAATCACCATTATAGCCACAGAATGGCTAGAAAAGTGGAATTTTTTTTAGGTGGGTCCTGATGCTAAAATGTTTGGGACCCACTGTTCTAGCATTCCAAAATGAATGTTTTCAGCTGCTAAAATGGTACAGATTGACCATAGGATTTGTGCCCCTTTAGACCTTAATTGTTGTAAAAAAAAGTCATTCCATAAAGCAATAAACCCAGTCCAAATCAAAGAGTGTGTAGCAATGTGAGAGGAAAAAAAATGTTATCCAAAAGGGTCCAACCTTACAACATACTCAAACAAGATGAGTTAATGTGTTAAATGACATGAAATAATGTTATTTTAAAAAAAACTTTGACAAAATCATGAACATTAATAATTCTTTCACAAGATGCACTAATGAAAGATGGCTGTTGACGTCTGTTTTTCTTGCTCTGTTTAGTTATGGATTTCACTGCTATTCTGACATTTCATTCATTCATTGTTGAGTTGCTTTTATTTTTATGATTCAGTGTTTATGTTTTTAACATGGAAGCCACTTTGGGATGCTATGGCAGTACAAGCAATATAAAATATTTTAAAATAGTATGAACAGTTTGGGAACGATACAATGAAGATAATGATTGACTATTCCCAGCCAGGTTTTGTGCCATACTCAATAAATCTTAAACCAAATTTTTCATTCAATTGTCATGCAGTTGGATCCTGTGCATGTTGACTTGGAATACAATTGTGCATCTTTCTGCAGCCTTAGGACCCAATCACATCAGGGTGGCATGATTGAGACATACAAAATTATGCAGGGGTGGATATAGTGGGGGACGTGGTGGCACTGTGGGTTAAACCGCTGAGCTGTTCAGCTTGCTGACTGGAAGGTTGGCAGTTCGAGACCACGTGACAGAGTGAGCTCGCGTCGCTTGTCCCAGCTCCTGCCAACCTAGCAGTTCGAAAGCACCTAAAAATGCAAGTAGATAAATAGGGACCACTTTGGTGGGAAGGTAACGGCATTCCGTGCGCCTCGGCATATAGATATGCTAGCCACATGACCATGGAAGCTGTCCTCAGACAAACGCCGGCTCTTCAGCTTAGAAATGGAGATGAGCACCGCCCCCTACAGTCGGTCACAAATAGACCATTCGGTTGCTGAGGGAGGAACAATGGATAAAGGCATGTTCTTTCCCCTCTCTCACAACACCAGAACCAGGGGATATACACAAACATTGAGTGTTGGGAGAGTTAGAACAGATAAAAGGAAATATTTTTCCCAGCGAGAAATTAAACTGTGGAACTCCTTGCCACAGGAGGTGGTGATGGCATCTGGCCCAGGTGCCTTGAAAA
Organism: Lerista edwardsae; assembly: GCA_029204185.1. Lineage (NCBI taxonomy): Eukaryota > Metazoa > Chordata > Lepidosauria > Squamata > Scincidae > Lerista > Lerista edwardsae. The sequence goes on from JAJKFI010000004.1 coordinate 1,496,227, forward strand.
GGGGATTGGACAGATTTCTGGAGGAAAAGTCCATTGCAGCCCTGATGGGTGATGCAACCTCCTGGTTTTACAACATTGCACTCAAGATTACCCTAATAGATTACCCCAATGTGGGGGGGGGGGGGGCTTAAGTGTGGGACCCTTAAGCAATTGGTCCAATTGGCTTAAAGCTGGTCCTGCAGTTCTAAATACCTATTCAAGGTTTTAATATATATGACGACTGTCTCTCTGTTTTGAATAGCTAAAAGAAGAAAAGCACACACGACATCTGAAGCAATAAGAGATGGCGCAAGTGATTGTCCACAGGCATTTGTCAGTAAATTAAGCAATTACGTGTGCTTCCATTGATGGCTTGTCTCTGAGCCAGTTGTGAGTAAGGAGGGAAAACGTCATCCCCATCGAAATCATGCTTTTTTCCTAACACATTTTTTTCTGCAGTCTCTCCATGTGATTGGCTTATTCTCAATACACCGCATTGATCCGATAGCAGTGGTTCCCAAACTGTGGGTCGGGACCCAACAGTGGGTTGTGAGCCAATTTCAGGCGGGTTGAGAAGCACCTAGAACAGCCATATTTTAAGTATGGGAAGATGGGATGCTGGAAAGGGGAAATGCTGAGTTGTTGTGCTTGTGTCAAGGTTGTCAATAGGCTTTTTTCTTTCTGATTCACTTTGCTATTGGAAAATGACTGGGAAATAACCCAACTTATTGCTGCATTTTCAGCAGGCTCTGGCTTCACAATGGCGGCATTTCTGGCCATGACATCACTTCCAGTGGGTCCTGGACAGATTATCATTCTAAAAAGTGGATCCCAGTGCTAAAACGTTTGAGAACCACTGCCCTGTACCACCTGTGCCACAAGGCAATTATAGCAGGAGGAAATCTGATTTCTTTTCCAAGTGGTTTTGAGACATTAATGCCATCAAACCTGCAGCTGACATCTCAGTTTGTACCTGATCTGGTACTTCCTAAACTTTCTAAGATTACGAAAGCGAGTTGGTAATTAAAGGTTAGAGGAAGAAAATCCTCCATATTGAATGGCAGTCTGCAACCAATTATAAATAGAGGCTTTTTTGTTCCCTGTGAGTAAGGTAGGATTGCAGCCAAAGGGCCCAATCCTATGCTTCCCCACTGCCCCAGGGCCGGCTTTAAGCCAATGTCGTCACATCGGGCCCCGCGCTTCAGGGGCCCCCGCACTAGCAGGGTGAGCCTATTGCCTGTGGCTGCAACTGGGATCTCGATGGGCTGTAAGTCAGTGGGGCGAGCAGAGCAGCTTGACCTTGGTCTCTCCCACCTGCCTCTGCCTCTGAACAGCCCAAGATGGGCCACCTGGAAGCAGTTGGCGGTGATGTGATGATATCACCACCAACTACTTCCACATGCCCTGCTTTGCACGTGGCACGAACAGTGCTCTTCTTGGTGAGTGGGGGCCTCCTTTCACAAAGATTCCGATAAAAGTAAGACATCCTTTCAACCGAAGATGCCACAGATGGCACTTTGGAGTTTTCAGGATGCAAAGGATGCCTTCTGCCACTGAGCTATTGCCACACAAAGTACAAAGAGGCTCCCCTGACATAAAATACAGTCTTTACCAGGATCAAAGCTGCATTCTGAACTCCGGTGTATATAGGAAATCATACTTGTAAAAATGCATGGCATTTTCATTCAACCCCATACCCCCTGCATTCAAAGCGCTCAAGGCAGTGTACTGCAATGGACATAGCTTGTGGTGTCAGCAGTGCCCTCCTAGCTGATTCCAGAGCACACAGGGTTAACCCCAGAACTCCTGCTCTCCTCAGGAGCACAGCTGTAGCCTAGGCAGGCTAATGAGGGCTGGTTAGAGGCAGAAGTGCTGAGTCACTCAGCAGGTGCTAACTAACTGCACACAGTGACTGAGGCACAGGTGCAGATGGGTGCGGCTGATCAGCTATAGCCTGCCCAGCAACAGTCTCTGATAGGCCTGCAGATGTATAAATGTAGAGGCAGGAGCAGCATAACAGTGGGGTAGGAGCAAAGTTTGGGGCAAGTAGAGAGAATGGACTTACAAGTGTGGACTGGACTGGCCTGGCATACTGATCATTGGACTGGCCTGTGGACTGCAGAACTTGGATCACGGACTAACTGAATTTTGGACTTTCTGGCTCAAGACTGATGTTGAGTGGCGTGGCTGCTGTGCTTAAAGAGGTAAGGCCCGGTTGTGTTCCCTCCATTACTGTACCAGGGCTGTAACCAGGGGAAACCAGTCAGCCTAGTGTGGGCATCAGGGCCCTCAGGGAGACCAAGCAGGAGTTTCTGGCAGCACATGTACATAGACCCTTCCTTCCTATTTTTTCTTCAAAACCACCCTGTGAGGTTGGTTAAACTGAGCAAGGATGATTTGACCCAAGGTGACCCAGTGAGCTGCATAGCTCATGATTGGAATTCAGGTCCTCTGACGACACTCTTGCTTTTGCCCCACAGATCCAGCTTGGCGGCCACTGCTAGATTTCATACTCAGAATCATTAGTTTGGCTAGAACAGCAGTTCTCAAACTTTTTAGCACCGGGACCCACTTTTTAGAAGGACAATTGATCTGGGACCCACCAGAAACGATGTCATGGCTGGAAGTGCCATCATTGTGAGGCCACAGCTGCTTTCCTGAGAATAATTACAACCTTGACAGAAGTAAAACAACCACACAGCCCTCCCTCTTTCCAGTTTCCCATCTTCCCATATTCTCAATGATGACTGCCTTCATGACCCACCTGAAATTGCCTCGTGACCCATCTGGTGGGTCCTGACCAGTTTGAGAAACACTGGGCTAGAATGCCTACCTTGCATATAAGAACTAACTCAAGGGTGTCAAACTTGTTTCTTACAATGGGCCGAAAAGCATTCATAATGCCTGCTGGGGGCCGGAAGTGATGTCATTAAGCAGGAAGTGATTTCATGAATCAGGTCATGACCAGAAATCAGCACTTTTTTCTCACTTAGCAACTCATTAGCTGTCATCATTAGATGACAGGAGAAAATACTCAAATCTTGAACATATTTTCCAGATATGGAAGACCCCAATTATCATGCAGGCTGCCCTTTCAGCTGTGACATCTCAGCATAGCTCAGCAACTGATGGCCAGGCTGGGAGAGGCCAAGGGCCAAATGAAATGCTTCTGAGGGCTGCATCCGGCCCCAGGCCTCATGTTTAACCACGCTGAACCAACTGAAAAGTATGGAAGGAAGGTGGCTATCATAAGAAGAGCCCTGCTGGATCAGGCCAAAGGCCCATCTAGTCTAGCTTCTTGTATCTCACAGCGGCCCACCAGGTGCCTCAGGGAGCGCACGAGACAACAAGATGCCTGCATCCTGTTGCCACTCCTTTGTACCTGGCATTCTGAAGTAGACTTGGAAGTAGACCTTTGTTGTCTGAGCAAAGGGGTTATTTGAGTAAGTTTAAAAGGGTAACTCATCCACCTCAAGTGACCTGAACGTCTGCCTTATCCAGAGTCAGTTCACGAATTTGTTTAGCAGCCTCTCACTAGGGTCATGACAAAGGATGATACAATCATGAATGCTTCAGAGGAAGTGGATAGAGATAATTTTCTGCTCTGTCTCATAGCAGTTTTCTCTGCCCAAGACCTTAGTGTTGTTCAGTCACGACTTAGCGACTGAACAACACTAAGGTCTTGGGCAGAGAAAACTGCTATGAGACA
>JAJKFI010000004.1:1500314-1522112 GCA_029204185.1 Lerista edwardsae
CCACTTCCTCTGAAGCATTCATGATTTTATCATCCTTTGTCATGTCTCCTCTTAAGTAAGCTTTTATCCCCCCCCCAACTCATAAATCCCCAAACTCTTTGGCTTTCCTTCGTAGAGAAGGTGATCTAACACCTTGATCAGTTTGTTCACCCTTTTCTGGCCCTTTTCCAGCTCTACATTATCCAGATTTTGTTAGAAGGGGGAATTGGAACTGTACGCAGTGTTCCAATTAAGGCCACTTCAGAGATTTATATAAAGCCATTACGATCCTGGGAGTTTTATTTCCAAGCCCTAATAGTCTCTCCCGTGGAATGTGCCTTTTTCACTGCTCTCCCACATTGGCAATGCAATCCAGTGCCACAGTTGCTGCACATCTACCAGGAACTGGGGCTAGGATGGCTGGGCTGTCATTGCCCCAATGCCCAGTGGCACAAACCAATATCCTATGCTACTCAGACCTGGCATTCCTGAAGTATAGGATTGTACCCTGAGTGAACTTATTATTATTTTTTAAGTGGTCCACCAGGACCGAGATCTGTTTCCTAGTTAGGTGGAAAGGCCAAAGGTAAAGCTGCTCTGTTTGCCCCACTGACTTACAGCCTATAGAGATCCTGGCTGCTGCAGCAGTGATATGCTTACTGCGCTGATGCAGGGGCCCCCTAAGTGGGGGGCCCAATGTAATGACACTGGTCACATTGGCTTCAGGCTGGCCATGAACAGGTTAACAGGTTTGTAATTCCTAGCTTCCCCCAGATCCCCTTTTAAAAACTGATATTGCATGGTCCTTCCCGTTCAGGGTTATTTTAGCACACGCACACACACCCACACAAAATCCCTACACTGTGTGATCAGAGCCAGATAAGGGAGGACTGTGCATATGAAGCTGCTTCAAAGGACTGGCCCCTCTATCTCAGTATAGCCCATGCCAGTGGTTTCCAAACTGTGGGTTGGGACCCGCCAGTGGGTTGCCAGCCAATTTCAGGTGGGTCGCAAAGCACCTAGGACAGCCATATTGAAAATATTAGAAGATGGGATGCTAGAAAGAGGGAGGACTGTGGTTGTTTTGCTTGCGTCAACACTTCGCTATTGGAAAATGGCTGAGAAATAACCCAACTTATTGCTGCATTCTCAGGAAAACAGCAGGCTCTGGCATCACAATGATGGCACTTCCAGCCTTGACGTCACTTCTGGTGGGTCTCGGACATTCTAAAAAGTGGGTCCCGGTGCTAAAAAGTTTGAGAACCACTGGCCTACGCTGACTTAACTGGCACTGTCATCCTTCTCATCCCTACCTGGAGATGACGGGGATTAAGCCTTGGACCTTTGGCACACAAAAGTAGTGCTGGACCTCCAAACTATGGTCTCCATTCCCCGGTTACGCCAGTGTTTTCTACAGCAAACACATCAAGGGCCCAATCCTCTCCCACTCTCCGGCGTAGATGCAGCCATGCCAATGGGGCATATGCTGCATCCTGTGGTGGTGGCGGCAGGCAGTCACAGAGGCCTCCATTTGTTCCCTTACCTTGGGGCTTCATTGAGGCTGATTTGATGCTGGAAAGTTGGATAGGATTGGGCCTCGGAGAATCTGTTACCAAAATGAATGATATACTGTCTAATCCTCCAGCAGTAAACCTAAGCATTTCTCCATCACCCCACACACTAATCAAATAAAGATCCTTCTACTGGAAGCCTGCCTTGTTGCCCCAAGCCAAGGGCAGAAGGAGGGCTTGAAGTCATCAGCTTCGGGTCTTGGAATATGATACCCACAGCAGCTTAGATGCACTGGGGTTCCACCAGTGTTAGCCCACAAAATGTGCAAAAGTTATGAATTGGAATTGCTTATCTATAAACATGCAATGGATGCGTGCCAGGGAGTTGTGGTCAAATCGGCATTTGGAAGTACGCATCTCCCCACTGATGTTCTGGGCTGATTACCTAAAGTATGTCATTCCTTTTTGCATGACTTACAACCAAAACAACTGAAAGCCTAACTAGCAGACAAATAAGAACATTAGAAGAGCCCCATTGGATCAGGCCAAAGGCCCATCTAATCCAGCTTCCTGTATCTCACAGTAGCCCACCAGATGCTTCAGGGAGCACATGAGACAACAAGATGCCTGCATCCTCTGTTGCACCTGGCATTCTCAGGTAGCTTACTTCTAAAATATGAAGGTTGCACTATCCATCATGGACTGTAGCCTGGGTTGGACCTTTCCTCCAGAAATCTGTCTAGTTCCTTTTTAAATGCATCTAGGCCCGACACTATCACCAACTCCTGTGGCAAGGAGTTCCACAGATTAATTACCCATTAGGTAAAAAAACTATTTCTTTTTATCTGTTCTAACTCTCAACAATTTTAGTGGATGTCCCTTGATTCAGGTGTTGTGAGAAAGGGAAAAGATCATCCCTCTATCCACTTTATCCATCCCATGCATAATTTTGTACATCTTAATCATGTCCCCCCTCAGGTGCCTTTTTTCTAGACTAAGGAGCCCCAAATGCTGTAGCCTTTCCTCATAAGGGAGGTGCCCCAGCCCAGTAGTCATTTTGGAAGCTCTCTTCTGTGCCTTCTCTAGTTCCCCTATATCTTTTTTGATCACACTGTTCCCTGTCACACACATACATACACAACTTTCTATTCACACACTACCAAACCTGCCTGCGGTAAGCATCATTCTGACCCTGACTCAATCCACTGATCCATATCAGCCAGCATGCCTCGTGAGCAGCGACAGCTGTTCAAAATTTCCAAAGATCTTTCCTCAGTCCTGCTTTGTCATTTGTATTAGTTTGAGCTTCAAGAGCTTGAAGCTGGACTTTGGAAAATGTTGAGACGTGTTTGCCTGTTCCAGTGAGGTAGTTTACAAGGGAAGAATTGGGTGGCCACAGCCTTGCTGCTCCACAGCACCCCCCTCCTGGTAGTGGTAAGAAAGGGAACTGCAGTCAGTCAGCCCAAGAGGAATCAGGTGACCTGGACTGCCACTAGGGATCCTGTCGTTGCTGTTCAGTTGCTAAGTCGTGTCCGACTCTTTGCGACCCCACGGACCACAGCACACCAGGCCTCCCTGTCCTCCACTAGCTTCCGGAGTTCGCCCAATTTCATGTTCATTGCTTCGGTGACACTATCTAACCATCTCATCCTCTGCCGCCCCCTTCTCCTTTGGCCTTCCATCTTTCCCAGCATGAGGGTCTTTTCCAAAGAGTCCTCTCTTCTCATGAGGTGGCCAAAGTATTGGAGCTTCAGCTTCAGGATTTGTCCTTCCAGGGAACAATCAGGCTTGACTTCCTGTAGGATTGCCCGATTGGATCTCCTTGCAGTCCAGGGGAGTCCAGGGACTAGTGGTCCTGCTGGCCCTATATTAGAACTCACCTGGGTTTGGCTCCCATGTATGAGCAAACTAATCATACAACGGGAAACCACAGTTTTGCTTCCTCTCACCTCCCCTGCCTGCACCAGTATCTACCCACTAGGGAACCATCAATCCTGCCAACCACTTTCTAATGTGCATCACTCCTCATATCCTGTCCTCCCGCAATTAGAAGCACATTCAAAAACGAAGCCAGCTCACCAGCTACAAATGCACAGAAGCTTAGAACACAAGACACCTCCCTATTCTAAATATCCCATTTAACGCTAATGACTTGATCTCAGTGGAGAATGGTGGTAGCAGTCCAGAATGGCAAATAGACAGAAGGCTGAAGGATGTCTGCACAGGTCTCATTTCCTTCCCCCCCCCTTTGGCCAAGTAACACCTATGGGTAACTACTGTATCATAAGGTGTGACATGATGGTGGCCCATGTGGTCATTCACTGGGGTTGGATGTAAAATGAATCCCATCTGCACAAAATGCCTGAGAGTGCAATCCAGAGGGCACTGTAGACTGGCACAAGTCCTGGTTGTGTTGCAAATGCGCCGTAAAGCATGTTTGCCCTGACATTCCAGGAGAAAAGCCAATGCACAGATATGCACTGGCTTCCCTGCACCCAGCCCCGTGGACCAGGAGGTAAGGCCACTGTCTGGAGGCCAGCTCAAGGAGGATAGAGGGAGGTGGGAGGGTGGAATGGGATGGGGGAAGGTGGAGAAGGGGTGGGCTCATGGGGAGGGGAGGTGAAGACAGGATCCAGCACTTGAGCCAGAGCCTAACCCCCAGCCCCAATCCAGGTCACTTGGAGCCGTGCCAGCAATTTTGCTGAGGCAGCTCTGAGTAGTCCCATTTGGGCCTCTGCACGTCACCCAGGTGGGGAATGTTTTCCCTTTGCCACAGATTGTGCCACAGCCAGTTCCAACCCTGGGCTGGATATGGGGCAGGCATGTCGGCATGCCTATGCCAGCTCAGGGTTTGGATTGTGCTCCGAATAACATAATAATAATGTTCACAACACACACTCCTTTGAAACGAATAAGATGTGCATTGTGGCACCTGCAATACTTACTACTGCACCTCTGTAGCTATGCTGCTGGGTCTAGGAATCACTGGAGACCAAAGCTGCCTTATGGAGAACATTAGAAAAGCCCTGCTGGATCAGGCCAAAGGCCCATCTAGTCCAGCTTCCTGTATCTCACAGCAGCCCACCAGGCTACCCCAGGGAGGCATGAGACAACAAGATGCTTGGATCCTGTTGCTACTCCCTTGCACCTGGTACTCTGAAGTAGCCCACCACCAATGTAAGGAGGTTGCGCAATCCATCATGGCCTATAGCCCACAATGGACCTTTCCTCCAGAAATCTGTCCAACCCCAGTCAGTCCATATAGCTCAACACAAGCCACACTGACTGCAGCTCTCTGGGGCTTCAGACAGGAAATTCTCTCTGCCCTACTGGGGGGCATCAACAATTGAGCTTGGGACTGTCGTACCTGCTATGCTCCCAAACCAAGTGCCTCCTCTGACTTGATACCATTATTGAAAACACAGATATCACCTGCTAGTTCTAAGACACAAAGTTTAAAGGAAGAAGAGCCTCCTCCATCCCCAGCCTCAGGAATCCTCCCCGACCAGCAGGATAATGATCAGGAAGGGTCTTCTCCAGTGTTTTAGGATAGCCCTTGACTATGTCATCCACCTCCAAATCCACTGCTATTTTTGCAAACTTCATCAAAAACCATTGTGGTTGAAAAGGCAGCCTTCAAATGTAGGCTTCAATTGCATACTTACACGGGAATAGGTCTCTTTGAACTCAGTGATGCTTACTCTTGAGTAGACACACATGTTGTTGTTCAGTCGCTAAGTCGTGTCCGACTCTTCGCGACCCCATGGACCACAGCACACCAGGCCCTCCCTGTCCTGAGTTCGCCCAATTTCATGTTCATTGCTTCGGTGACACTATCTAACCATCTCGTCCTCTGCCGCCCCCTTCTCCTTTTGCCTTTGATCTTTCCCAGCATGAGGGTCTTTTCTAGAGAGTCCTCTCTTCTCATGAATATTTGAGCTTTAGTATTTGTCCTTCCAGGGAGCAATCAGGCTTGACTTCCTGTAGGATGGCCCAATTGGATCTCCTTGCAGTCCAGGGGACTCTCAAGAGTCTTCTCCAACACCATAATTCAAAAGCATCTATTCTTCGGCACTCTGCCTTCTTTATGGTCCAGCTCTCACAGCCATACATTGCTCCTGGGAAAACCATCGCTTTGACTATACGAACCTTTGTTGGCAGGGTGATGTCTCGGCTTTTTATTAAGTTGTCTAGGTTCGCCATAGCTTTCCTCCCAAGATGCAAACGTCTTTTAATTTCATGGCTGCAGTCACCATCTGCGGTGATCTTGGAGCCCAGGAAAATAAACTCTGTCACTGCTTCCATTTCTACCTCAGGGGTGCACAATTAGTTCATTAAGGGCCCAATCCAGCAATGGGATCTGCAAATTGAGAAGGGGAATGCTGGGCAGGACTTACGTGGGACTTCCACGTGATTGGCTGCCCGTCCACAGCGTTCCGCGGCTGCCCTGGCCTCGGGGGGGGGCTACCCCTGGTTGGTGCGCCCCACCGCCGCTCGCCCAGGCACCCAGCATGCCCCCCCCACCCGTCCTCCGCGGTGAGCAGGAGCCCCCCCCCCAGGCCAGGGGAGCCGCGGAACACTGCGGACGGGCTGCCAATCATGTGTAAGTCCCGCCCAGCATTCCCCTTCTCAATTTGCAGATCCCATCGCTGGCCCAATCCTATCCAGGGATGGCACACTGGGTGCAGAGTCATTGGCACAGTGCCTGCCAAATCCAGCATGCCATCTGGGAGACAGGCTAGTCAGGAGAGGTAAGAAGTGAAATATGTACCTTCCAAGCAGCTGCATGGTCCCCAGTGAGACTTCTGGCAGCACAAGCCTATGCAGGTCTACTCAGAAGTAAGCAGCACTGTGTTCACTGGGACTTACTCTCAGGAGAGTGTGTATAGGATTGCAGCTTGAGCATGTTCTGAGTAGGCCAGCTCTGTTGCTGGTGGAGCTTTGAGGAGCCTACTGGGGTCAGGTCCGGACTCGGGAAGGGGTTTCAGGATACGGCAGGTGCCAAAGCTGCCCGGATCTGCTCCATTTCACCCTGATGCCTGCCCCTCCCCTGGCAGATCCCTGCTCCTGGCCAGTCTGCAATGTGCTGCTCATAGCACATGGATTTCTGGCTGCTGCATCGGCAGCAGCCGTGCACCGACTGGGACAGAGGTTGCTACACCGGCAGGGCCTTCATTGCACTGGCATACCAGGCAGTACAGCAACCCTGTGGGTCCATCGGATTTCCTGGTGGATTCACACAGGATTCAGGGCACTATCCAAGAGTTGCCCTGGGCTGATGAAAGCTGCTTGCATTGGCCCACGCCTGTTGCAAACATGCCATAAGGCACGTTTGTGTCACCCAGAAGAGCCCAGCCGCATGGAGGATGGGTGCAGAGGCAGATCTAAGGGAGGGCAAAGCTCTAAGTGTTGCAAGGAGCCTTACCCTGTCATGTACATCCCTCCTCTCCCTTGCTGCTGTAGCCAGTAAGCAACACCAAGATGTTGCTGTTCCCTGTGAGGATTGGCTAAAACGGTGCAGGGGAGGAGTGAGTTCCACTGCAAGGTAAGGCTTCTTGCAAAACTTAGAGCTTTGCCCTCCCTTAGATCTGCCTCTGGATGGGTGGAGGTAAGCTGCCTCTGTGCTGGCTAAGCTTGGCCAGCATAGGGGCTTTTCTGGGTGGGGAGGAAGGCAGGAGTGGGGACGAGGGGGGGGAGAAACAGGAGAAAGGGAGGGCAGTCCAGCAGGCGGGGCCCAGGGAGGGGGGAGGAGCCAGGATCTGGCAGTCAACCAAACCCCCATTCCTGGGCCACACAGCCCCAATCTGGGCCGCTGCGGGTGGTTCAGACTTACGCCCGTCCCCTTGCCCCATGGTGAGCTACAGCTGCCTCCAACCTTGGGTAGAGTTTAGTGGAAGCCAGCTGGCATGCCTGCTCCTGCCCAAGTTGGAACTGGGCTGTCGATCAGCTTGTGAAGAACCCGTGCTTTGTTCTAATGCTAGTCGCCTCTGTGCAGTTTGGGGATGAGAATCGGCACCGTTAAGTTCTATTCTAATGTTTGCTACTGTATATAATTTTTACTCATTATATTTCATCACTTGGTTTAAGCACAGCATTTTTTTTTTTTTGGAATTGTCACTTTTCTCTTTTGTGCTGAGTCATATCATGCTGATTACGAAAATGATCCAAGTAAAACTTACTCATTCATTCAAATTTCATTCATTCGTTCATTGATAAAACTGATGTGTTTGGCCCACGAAAATGGGTAAAACATATTATGTGGCCCTCGTACTGAAAGATTTGGCGACCCCTGCCCTAAACCATGAATCTCTTGCATGTAGGGTGCCCACAGTTGCTCATGAAAACATCTATAGGTTCACTTAAGGAATAGGCGATTGTTGTTGGGTTCGGAGGGCTACAGGAAGAGCCTGTCAAAGACCTTCCAGCCTGGTGCTTGAGGTAGCATGCCAAACAATGGCCACTTTTCCTAATGATGTGCCACCCTCTTCACTACCCACTCTCTGGATTAGAAAAGGAAGAGGAAAGACAAAGGGTGAAAGATAGGAGGGCTAGAACATCAGGTATCCACCTCATCCTCCCATTTCCTCTACTTCTTTTCCAATCCAGGGAGTGGGAGGAGAAGCAGCCAATGGAGGTGAGTGAGCAAGCGGAGGTGAACACCCCCTGCCAATCTGTTGCCTGAGGCAACTGCCTCACTCTGCCTCATGAATGGGCCTGCCCTGGTCACAGGGCTGAGTGCATTCAGAAGTCACTGTTGGAAGTCAACATTCACTCAGAGAGCAATCCTAATGTGGAGTTAGGCTGGCACAGTTAGGCCAGCAAGGTTTGGCCGGCACAAGGGCCACTGACAAGCACATTTGGACCACTCTCAGAGTCAGGAGGAAGGATGGTGAACATCTGTGTGCTGGCCTCTCTCACTCCAAGAGTGGTCCAAACGTACTTTACGGTGTCCCTTCTGCCAGCCAAACTTGGCTGGCCTAACTGTGCCAGCCTAACTCCGGGTTAGGATGGTGCCCTCATTCTGAGAACTACTGTTCCAACCTCCAACAGTCTACACCAGTGGTTCTCAAACCTCTTAGCACCAGCTCCCACTTTTGAGAATGACAATATGTCCAGGACCCACCTGAACGTGCCATCATTGTGACGCCAGAGCCTGCTGCTTTCCTGAGAATGCAGCAATGTTAGATTATTTCTCAACCATTTTTCAACAGCAAATTGAATCGGAACGAAAAAAGCCTATTGACAACCTTGACACAAGCAAAAGAACCACAGAGCCCTCCCCCTTTCCAGTGTCCTGTCTTCCCATATTTTTAATGATGCTCTAGGTCAGTGATGGTGAACCTGTGACACATGTGTCAAAGGTGACATGCCATGACATAAGAACATAAGAAGAGCCCTGCTGGATCAGGCCAAAGGCCCATCTAGTCCAGCTTCCTGTATCTCGCAGTGGCCCCACCAGGTGCCTACGGGAGTTCAGTAGACAACAAGATACTTGCATCCTGTTGCCACTCCCTTGCACCCGGTACTCTGAAGTAGCCTACTACTAAAGTAAGGAGGTTGCACAATCCATCATGGCCTATAGCCCACGATGGATTTTTCTTCCAGAAATCTGTCTAATCCCCTCTTAAAGTCATCTAGACCAGATGCCATCACCACCTCCTGTGACAAAGAGTTCCACAGATTAACTACCCGCTGGGTAAAAAAGTACTTCCTTTTATCTGTTTTAACTCTCCCAACCCTCAGTTTTAGCGGATGCCCCCTGGTGCTGGTGTTTTGAGAGAGGGAAAAGAACATCCTTCTATCGACTCTATCCCTTGACATTTTGGGTGACACACCGACAATCGCCAACAAACTGAGTTTGTTTTTGTAATTTTTTGATGTTTTTTTTATATAATGCATAGTCTCACACATGATTGGACTGTATTTTTTAAATTAATGAATATGTAAATAATTGTTTCTCTTTTGTGGAGGGTGAGGAGTGACACACTGGCAGAGTCAAGATAGGCATTTTTGACATGGCAAACCAAAAAGGTTCACCATCACTACCTTGGGTGCAACATGGCCAACCTGAAATTGGCTCAGAACCCAACTTGTGGGTCCCGACCCACAGTTTGAGAAAGACTGGTGTACATAGCAAGGAAAACATTAGAAGCAAAATATGGTCACTAACCAGTGATGTCATTCAGGGGGAACGGACCAGAACGGGTGTTCCGGATCCTAACGGGCTCCGTGGCTGGTTCCGGGTTCCCGACAAGTGCCAATCAAAAGTGAATCAATCAATCAATCCTAAATCATTTGAATGACACCACTGTCACTAACTATACTTAACAGAACATGTTACTAACAGTAACAACAGTAACAAGTTGCTAGATAACACTATCCAGCTGCTTTGCCCTCAAAGGCTCAGAAATGGTATCAAGAGAAAAAAAAACTGAGCATGTTTCAATGGCCAGTTTTCATCAGCAGCTTTACAATCCTAGAAAATCACCCTTCCATTCTTTGTGATTTCCTGAGCAGGCTTAAAACATCGCCAGTGTGATTTCCACAGATCTCATCTCCACAGAAACTTACTAGGCTGCTTTGGAAAAAGCCCTTGTCACTCAGCCTACCACCCCAGTCCTGGGATGATAATAGGGACCTGCCTTACAGGATTACTGTAATTCTTGGAATGCTCAAAAGTGCTAGAAAATGCTGGTTACTGCTGACTATTATTTTTTGCACCACAGTTATGATATACAGACATGCACCTGAATAAAGCACATTATATTAGACCCAAATGAGAGCCCAACCCTAACCTGGAGTTAGGCTGGCACAGTTAGGCCAGCAAAGTTTGGCTGGCACAAGGGCCACTGTAAAGCACATTTGGACCACTCTCGTAGTCAGGGAGCATGGCGCACATTTGTGTGCTAGACCCTCTGGCTCGGAGAATGGCCCAAACAGTGTCCCTTGTGCCAGCCAAACTTTGCTGGCCTAACTGTGCTGGCTGAACGTCAGGTTAGGATTGCGCCCTGAAAGAAAATGTCAACTGCAGCTGGTGTGAATCCCGGACACCAAAGTGTTCCCCCCCCCCCAAAAAATCATGCATCTTTGATAGGATGAGCAAGTAACTTTTCCCAGGAGTGGAACAGACAGGAGAGAGGGGGAGCTGCAGGCTGAGAGTCACATGGCGTAAGAGGAGAACACACAGCAGATGTTGGGGAAGAGGAAAACAAAAAAGACAGAGCAGGGAGGCCATGACAGAGGGTTATAAACTAATGCTTGGTACGGATGGAGTAAATAGAGGGGACCCCATGAAACTGATGGCCAGGAGCACTGGCATAGCTAATGAAAGTGTAGCCTAGTGCAGAGGGCAAAATTATGCCCCAGAAGTGACATCACAACAGGAAGTGACCTCGCAGTTGTATTTTTATTCTCTGGGGCTTTTTGGTGATAATGTTTGGTAGAATTAAGGTATAACACTGTTTCATTGCATTCTTCATGAAATTCCACATTGAATGATATATAACATGACAGTATTCCTAAAACATACTCTTTAGAAAAGACCCTCATGCTGGGAAAGATGGAAGGCAAAAGGAGAAGAGGGCGGCAGAGGATGAGATGGTTAGACAGTGTCACCGAAGCAATGAACATGAAATTGGGCGAACTCCGGAAGCTAGTGGAGGACAGGGAGGCCTGGCATGCTGTGGTCCAGGGGGTCACAAAGAGTCGGACATGACTTAGCGACTGAACAACAAAATTCCTAAAACCTGCAATTTTAACGAACTGCAACTTTTACATGACAGTCCTATTTTTGTTTTGTTTTTTTTATTTTTTGGCCATAATTTTTTATAGGGTAAAGATATTACACTCTGGTTTGTTTCATTGCATTCTGCATTAAATTACCTTTCCAGTGATATATAACATGGTGGTGTTATTCATACATACCAAGGCTTTCACCATTTTGGCCACTAGTGTCAAGCGCTGCTTGTTGCCCCTCTAAAGCTGGTTGCCTGGTGCAATTGCACCCTCCTACACTTACGCCCCTGGCCAGGAGGTTGAGGGCAGGTAAGAGAAAGCCCTTTGCTAAGGGCAAAACTAATGTATTGAATTGGTTGTTACAAACATGGTCATGGCCATTACTATAGATGGGTTTAAAAACGTAGACACATTCAAGGAAAAGAGGGTTAGAAACAGGTACTGGTTGGGACAGCTAATAGTGCATTCCTATTCAGTGCTGGTGCAATGGGTCTGCGTGGCCCATGCTGTATCCGGAGCTGAAATGGGGCATGCTGGAAGTCTCTGATGTTCCCTTGAGTCCCAGCCTGCCCAATGGGGCTACTTATATCTATGCCCGTGTGGGGCTTTCAGGACCGGGAAAGGGGTTAGGATTTGTTGGAGGCCTCCTCTGCTGATCCACTCCTCTTCCAAGCCTGAACCTCCCCTTCCCCACCACTACCTGGAAACACACCTCCCAACCTACCCTTCCCCAGCCCTCCCGCCACCCACCACAGCACGCACCTGCCCCATAGACCTTCAGCCTGGATTCAGCACCAGCAGAATGGCACAGGCCTTCCTCACAGTGCTGCCTACTCACAAGTCATCACATATGTGCTTTACAGCATGCGTAGGACGGCTCACTGTGGCACACGGCCATCATAGGAATGGGCCACAAATGAAACCTTCACGTTCAGAGGCAGTCTATCTCTGAATACTGAATGCTTGCTGGGGAGGAATCACAAGGGAGGATGATTGCCTTCCTACCCTTCTTAGGGGCTCCCTGGGAGCTTCTGGCAGGCCACTTTGGGAACAGGATGCTTGCAGGTCTTAACCTAACCGAGGGTCAAACTACACATTCCATTAAATGCATGTTTAGCTCTGCATTTGGTTTTTCTGCACTTACGGAGCAGCCATGGAGGAAGACGGGGGAGACCACAGTGCCCTGGGAGGGACTAATGAAGAGCGCAATCCTAACCTGGAGTTAGGCCAGCACTGTTAGGCCAGCAAAGTTTGGCTGGCACAAGGGATACTGGAAAGTGTGTTTGGACCACTCTCGGAGTCAGAGAGGCCAGCACACAGGCCTGAACCACCACCACCCCTGACTCCAAGAGTGGTCCAAATGGGCTTTATAGTGGTCCTGGTGCCAGCCAAACTTTGCTGACCTAACTGTGCCAGCCTAATTCCCGTTTAGGATTGTGCCCTAAATGGGGTCCCCCAAAACCCATACTTCCTAAGCTGCCATTGGCCGCAGGAGCGCTTCCTGTTGGAATAGCTAGCTCGATCTGGCCATTGATCAATTCAAATGGAATTCCTTTAGAGGAAATGGGATTTTGGCAGGGGTTCAAATATTTCCTCCTGTGCTTCCAGTCCAAACTGGAGTCTCTGTGCTTTGTACTTAACTAAGTACAAACATGATGATCCCCAAACATGATAAACCCCAAACATGATGATCAAAGGACACAGATGACATTCCCTGTGGTTTGGTCCTTCAGCTGAAGAGTGGCTTGCCTGTCGGAAGCAGCAGAGTTGTGGGGAAGCACAACTAGTAGGACTATAATGTGTCTGTGTGTGTTAGTGGGGGGGGGATGGATCAGAACATTGGGGCATCGGCAAAGTTGTGTGTGCACCTTTCCCTCCACTGCTTTGTCTCCTGACCCCAGCGGGGTAATTAGCCTGGGCACTAATCAAAGCTGACAACAATCGCTAAGCCGGTTGCCTAGTTACACACTCTGCCTCAGGGCCTGGGCACAGGCAGAAGCATCCTCACAGACTCCTCCCAGCTGCACCTCAGTTTTCCCTTCCCTGTCACTTTTGGAGGCACTCCCCCTTCCACACACAGGACACCACCGCCCTGCGGGAAATTCACCATGCCGGAGAACGAAGCTGGGAAGGGAGATTCAGGCACCAAAGACTTCAGCCAGACACTGCCGGGGGGGAAGCTCACAGCTGCAGGGTCCAATTGGGCATTGCTGGAAGGAAGCTCCCGGCACTGGCACTCCCTTGCCCTCCTCTCTCCACTCCGCCACAGCATCCCATTCACTGACAGCCGAGACTTACCCTTGAGGCCCCGAGGGAGAGAAGTGATCAGGGCTGAGCCCAAGAAACATCCGCTCCCAGAGTCTATTTCGAGACTGACGGAATCAGCACTTTGCCAGGAAATAAGTAAATGCAATCAAAGGGCTTCTCCGTTACTTGTGCCACCTTGGTGAGCTCAGCCATTAATATTAATCACCCACTGTCACTCTTTTTTTTTTGCATACAAAGTGCTTTACAAGCCCCGCCACATTTATCTTCATAAACAATGCTGTGAGCTGGGGTAGGCTGAGGACAACAATACCTACACAAACATAGGACGGTGCTTTATACTGGGGCAGACCACAGACCCATTTAGCCCAGCACTGTCCACTCTGTGGGTCTTCAGAGTCTCGAGCAAGGTCTTTTTTTTTTATAGATGTGATGACCTGTATACAGTACTCCAGATGTGGCCTTACGATCAATTTGTACAATGGCACAATAATATTGGCCGTTTTATTCTCAACCCCTTTTTTTTTAATTACCGCAAAATTGAGCATTGGGAGAATTAGAACGGATAAAAGGAAATACTTTTTTACCCAGTGGGTAATTAATTTGTGGAACTCCTTACCACAGGAGGTGGTGACAGCATCTGGCCTAGGTGCCTTTAAAAGGGGACTGGACAGATTTCTGGAGGAAAAGTCCATCGTGGGCTACAGGCCATGATGGGTAGTGCAGCCTCTTTATGTTAAGACGTAGGCTACTTCAGAATGCCAAGGGAGTGCAACAGGATGCAGGCATCTTGTTGTTTCATGAGCTCCCTGAGGCATCTGGTGGTCCACTGTGAGATACAAGAAGCTGGACTAGATGGGCCCTTGGCCTGATCCAGCAGGGCTCTTCCTAAGTTCTTATCTCTTTCTCAGCACTTTCTACCTGATCCTGCCTGGTCCTGAAATGGGGACTTCTGCATGCAAAGCCTCTGCTCCTGAGTCATAGGCCTTCCCTCCAAGCTGTTAAAGGCCAGGGCTTCATAGGCTCGGCTTACATGGCCTTGGCAACCCAGCATGGTAGGTCAGTAGAATTATCCCCATATTGCAGATGGTAAAACAGAGATAATAATCATCGTAGGCCTCCTAATGGTCTGAGACTTGTACTAGGGACTTCCTGATGCAGGCTTCTACTCTAATTTTATCAAGCTAATGCTTCGACCATGGGGCAGTCCAGTGAACTTCACAGAGTGTTGGGCATGCATTTGTACATACATACCTGCACGTACACACACATAAAAGGTTTATACAGTACACGTAGATTTAAATGATTATAGGGTATAGATTAAAAAATAGTATGCAGCATAGCCAGTGCTTTTATCTATAACCCAGGTAAATATTCATACTTTTAATATCTATGTATGTGCGCGCGCGCGCGCGCGCACGCACGCACACACACACACACACACACACACCCCTCTTATTAATAATACCTATGCACACACATGCAGAGGCGTAACTAGACAAAAAGGCGCCTGGGGCCAGGAAGTATTTGCAGCACCCCTGGGCAAAGGGAGGGGCATTCATGCAGTGGCATTTCTATAGGGAGGGCAAAGCTCTAAGTTTTGCAAGAAGCCTTACCTTGCAGTGGAAATCATTCCTCTCCTGCACCGTTTTAGCCAATCCTCACAGGGAACAGCAACATCCTGGCATTGCTTACTGGCTACAGCAGCAAGGGAGAGGAGGGATTTACACGACAGGGTAAGGCTTCTTGCAACACTTAGAGCTCTGCCCTCCCTGTAGAAACACCTCTGCATCCATGCAACCCAGAAAACTGCCTGGAGAGCGCTCCACATTCAGCAGTTTTGCTAAGCAATAGTAGGGAAAGCTATCTGGGGCTTTTTTCTTTACTTTTTAACATTTTAAAAGTGGGTCCGCAGGAAAATTGCACCCCTCCCTTGGTGCAGCACCTTGGGGCAGATGCCCCTCAAGTTCCAACCTTGTCACGTCTCTGCACACGGGCGCACACAGGAATCTACATATGCATGTGTGTTTATGCGCCTAGAAACAATACCATCCATGCCTCTGATGAAGCTCCAGTCCTTGAAAGTTTATGCCTCAATAAATCTGTTAGTCCTTCATGCCACAAGACTCCTTTTTGTTCAGTGTACCAGATTGGCCCCGGTCTTCTCTTTCCTGCTGCCAGCACCCCTCACATCTGATCAACAGCCCACTCCCACTATGCCCCAACCCCATTACCTTAAGCCAATGCCTGTCCCTTGGCCTTGTTTGCAATCACTGAATCGGTCTTGCATTCGGACGTTGTGCTTCTGCACCCTGGAGCACCAGCCCTCTGTCTTCATGTTAGATTGAGGCTGCCACTACCCCTGGGTAAATGCTTGCTCAGCTCTCCTGAACCATTTCTAGCCACTGCCTAGAGGCATGCTTGCAGCTATCTAGAAGGCTCAGATGTGCACTAGCTGAAGCTCCCTAGGCACAGGCAGAATTGAGTCTGGGATGGGTGGTGAACGGCAGAAGCCTTGGAGACAGAAATAGGCTCCTATCCTGAAAGGGGAGGGGTTCTTGGGACAGTTGCTAGCACAGGGAGCAACCTTATGGTGGGCAGCAAAATCCACCAGGGAAGAACATCTGGACCTAAAGACCATCAGTCTAACCCCTGCTCTAAGGCAGCTTCCTCCATCCGCTAACCTACATTCAGGTCACCCTGCAAAAATCCCCCACCCACCCCACGGTTTCTGGGCTCACCTGCTGGAACTTCCAGGCAGCAGTGAGCTTGCAACCAGAGAGCAGAAGCCAAATAAACAAGCTATTCCATGCCAGGACTGCCAACGAGACCCAGGGGAGAAAAGTTTACTTTGAAAAACAGCTCGAGTCACATGAGGAAAAAAAATAATGCTTAGCCGGCCAATCGAAGGAGTGAGGCAGGCAAGAGGTCCGGGCAGGGTGGGGGTGGGGAAGATCAGGATAGCGAGGGGGGCAACTAGGCCTTGGTGCCACCGCAGTTTGGGCTCCCTACCACTTCATGTCTTCTTGCCCCTCTGCAGTCCCCAGCCTGTGGGTTTTTCCTGCTTCGTAAATGCCATGCAAGCCAGGGACAGTCAGAACCGTCTCAGACCCTGATGAAGCTGTCTCCCTGGCCTAGCTCTGGGGACAGCATAAATCAAGCAGGCTGGCACCAGGCATAAATCCAAGCCTTGCTACAAAGCACCTGCTCTGTGGCGCTCTGCCCAATCCAGGGGGACTGGCTCTGGCACTTTGCCACCCAGGCACCATCACAGCTGATGCCCTGAGCCTCCCAGCCAGACCTCCCCCCCACACACACACACGCACTCCCTTCCCCCTTCTTTACAGTTCCACAGGGCTTTCTGTCGCTGTCATAGTCAATTACCCAACCTCCTGCTATTCCTGCCTGATCATTATCCCAGGACAACCTGTTTCCGATTCCCTTAGGATGGACAGGTGGGGGGGGGGCAGGAGGGAAGAACGAGGCCACCGCCGCAGCCGCTCCCCCTCCCCTGTAGGCCGAAAGGACCCCGTCCTACCTGGGGCGCTGTCCAAGGTAGGCGAATTTCCGGGAGAACGGGATGGAGACTGTGCCAAGGAGGCGGCTGCGGGGGTGGGGTGGGGGTAGAGCCCCCCTCGGGGATGGAGAATCCGGTCCTAGAAGAGGCGAGATCCAAATCCGCGATGGTTTCCCAGCGGCTGAGCCATCCCGGAGGCAGAGAGACCCGGCAACGGAGCGACGCACGGGCGGATGCAGGAGACGGCGAGGAGGGACAGCCCTCTCGGCGATGGAGGGATCCCAGCTGGGAGGACGCGATCTCGGCTGGCGGCGGGGCAGAGCCCAGCACTGAATCCGAAGAGACCCAAGGGGCGAGGAGGAAACGCTGGGGGTGGCGGGGGTGGCTGGCTGGAGTCTCCGAGAGCAGCCGCCGAGGGTGGATGGAAGGGAGCAGATACCGCCCAAAACCGAGAGAGGGAGGAGGGTGCCCGGTGCCGGGAAAGGAGAGGGAGGGGAGGGGCTGGTATGTCCGTCTCAGTCCGCCTTCCCCGCCCGCTTGGGCAGTTGTCGCTCCTTTCTCCCGCGAAGGAGGAGGTGGACGGATGAAAGAATGATGATTATGATGATGATGAAGGCGAGGAGGGGCCTCCTTGTGTGTGTGTGTGTGTGTGTGTGTGTGTGTGTGTGAGAGAGAGAGAGAGAGAGAGAGAGAGAGAGAGAGAGAGAGAGAGAGAGAGAGAGTTTGCGCTTGTAGCCCTAGATCAATCCGGTAGAGAATCTTCGCTTCCCAGGGATGGGTTGGGGGAAATTTAGCTGGGGTGGGTGTGGGTGGGAAGCCCAGAGTAATCAGTTCAGGTATGTCCCGAACTAGCCCTGGTTTATTGGGGGCGCGGGGGGGGGGCCGCGCTCGTCTCACGCAGTTTGCAGGCACGGCCAGCCGCTGGCCAGGGAGCTGTCCAGAGTGCTGAACTATGAAAGGCGAGCTCCCGGTGTGTGAGAGGCGGGCGCTGTGAACGCGCAAGGAGTTGTAGCTGAACAGCGTCTGCCTGCGTTATGGGTGGGTGGGTGTGTGACTGTGTATGATTGATGGTGTGAATGTCGCCCGAGCAGGCAGAGTGCTGTGCCGCGCGTAGCTGCGTATGAGTGGTTGTGAGAGCACCTTTGTGTCAGCAGCGTGATTCTCGGTGGCTAGGCGTGGAGGACGTGGTGCTTTCCCCCGTGTTTTCAAATCCTGAGCTGGGGGAGGAAAATGCCCATAGAAATGATTCCCGTCACGAGTGACCTGGGCACCGTGTGAGCTGGAAACCTCGTCACTTCTGAGTGCCACTGATGTGGGACCGAAAACAGAACAAGGCCTCCTTAATTAATATGGAAAGCACATTCTAGCTAATCGAAGCTTTAATTTCGATGATGGTCCTGATGAATGAAGACCTCAGGAAGCGTAATTTGTTCAAAAGGGCCTTGAGATGAGCATTTTCAGCGATGGCCCCACCTTGGGAGAGAGCACTTAGCATCTTCCCTCACCCTTTTCCGTGGTCAGGTGCAGACCTTTTTATTTCAGCCTGCATTTCCAACAGGCTGATCCGTGTTTGTCATCTCTGCTGATAGTGGCTTTTTAAACGGGTATTTACTGCTGGCTTTTAATTGACTTTGTAGCAATTTCATATTCTTCCAGCAGGCATCCAAGTGTGACTGACAGAGGTTGTGTGCCACTGGGTTGTTTTTTCCGCTGTTGTCGTTGCACCCACACCGAATGCATTTTTGCTCAAACCTGCAAGTGCAAATGGATGTCTGTGTGATGTGTTGGCTTGACATCAGGCAGTCTTTGTGTGATTAGGTGCTGGTGTCACATTGTGAGTGTGCCCCTGCGTGAAACTGTGGATGCGTGCCAGTGCTGGGGATGCCTGTGGAAATATATACTGGTTCCGTACCATCATTGCCTGACTAAGGATGCCCTCCTTATGCTTGGGGCCTCCGAGGAATGTTGCAATGAATGCACAAAACCTCCCCAAAAGAACAAAAACAACAACAGCAACAATGCCTGGTTCTGTCTAGAGAGGTCTGTGGTGTTGATAACTCAATGATGTGCGACAATGTGACTCTTCGCCTCTGTGCAAACCAGGCCAGTGGCTGGTTCTCTTTTTCATCAAGTTACTGTCTGTGGCTCCGTACGGCACTTGATGTCAGATGAAAGCGATGAGCTCTGTGTGTGTGTGAGGTTCCCTCAGTCTGGGTGCATCATTTGGCACCCTCTTCAGCGTGCACCATTTGGTGGCAACACTATTTCGAGTGCAGACACATTGACAAAAATCAGAGGTGCTGAAAGTCTGCACGCATCAAACGCACACACGCTGATATAAATAATCGCCCTCTGCATGCCTTGTCCCTTCCTTCTTACAGCCACAGCTCTCTGCCTGCCCAAAGGATCCTCTGGGGGGCCCTGCACAATGCCACACACAGCTCTGGGAGCTGCCACTAAGAGCTCTCCGTCCTTCCCCACCCCCAACAGCTGAGAGTGCCATGCAGCCCCATTTGTCTTTCCATCTGTCTGTCCCTCCTCTGGGATTCCCTCCCTCTGCCCTCAGGGGATTAGGCAGATTAGTGGATTATCTGCTCTTGGCAGACATGGGCCCTGTCAGAAGAGCGACCCTACATGACGCTGAAGATACACCCTACATGTCAGTCATTAGCCTCTCCACCACTACACCCTGCTTTACAGAGGCAAGAAAAGGAGGCAGGGCTGCTACATATGTATGACGTCTCTGATGGTTGTGAGGTCCCACTGGAAGGCTGTTGCTGGTTCACAAATGTAAATGAGTTGGAAAGTCAAAGGTAACTCACGGTTTCATCCTAAGTCAATGGACACGGCCTTTTCAACACTAATAGCCAATATTATTATGCCATTGTATAAATCGATGGTATGGCCACATCTGGAGTATTGCGTACAGTCCTGGTTGCCACATCTCAAAAAGGACATAGTGGAACTGGAAAAGGTGCAGAAGAGAGCGACCAAAATGATTATTGGGCTGGGGACCTCCCTTATAAAGAACGACTGCAATGTTTGGGGCTCTTTGGTCTAGCAAAAAGGTACCTGAGGGGGGTACCTGTCTGAAAGGTACCTGTCAATCATGTGATTGACACATACAAAATTATCCATGGGATGGACAGAGAGCGGTTCTTTTCCCTCTTTCACAATACCAGAAACAGGGGACATCAACTAAAATTGAGGATTGGGAGACCAGATACACGGAAATACTTTTTTACCCAGTGGGTAATTAATCTGTGGGCCTCCTTGCCAGAGGATTTGGTGATGGCATCTGGCCTAAGTGCCTTTAAAGGGGGACTAGACAGATTTCTGGAGGAAAAGTTCATCACAGGCCATAGGCCATGATGGGTAGTGCAACCTCCGTACTTTAGAAGTAAGCCACCTCAGAATGTCAGATGCAGGGGAGTAGCAATGAGATGCAAGCATCTTGTTGTCTCGTGTGCTCCCTGAGGCACCTGGTGGGCCACTGTGAGATACAGGAAGCTAGACTAGATGAGCCTTTGGCCTGATCCAGCGGGGCTCTTCTTACGATTGATGTGACACTTGTGGCACAAAGCTCATCTTCTCTAGGATGCAATGGCTCTGTTGTTTGGTTCCAGTCCCAGTCCTGCTCCACCCACCCATGCTAAACATCTATTTATTCTCACATTTATATACCACTTTTCTTCCAGGGTGGTGCACATGGCTCCTCCCCTTCTTTTTTATCCTCACAACAACCCTGTGCTGTAAGTTAGGCTAAGAAATGGTGAGTGGGCCAAGGTGCAGTGTTCTGGCAGCACAGCTGAACCTACAGCATCACAAAATATGACGCCATGCAGTGTGTAACCAGGTTGCTGCTGGAAACAGCAAGTGATGGTGGCTGTGCAACAGCAGCCTGCCTGGATCCCCCGGCACCAGAAACTCAGCGGTGGGGGGTGAGCTGTGGGTGGGGAGGGGGAGTGAGTGAGAGGTCTAGGGGTGTAATTGGGCAGATAGGAGGAAGGAACTGGGAGTTGAGAGGAGGCAGGATGGGGTGGATCTGGCAGCAGTGGTGCATGCTGGATCTTATCCCTCCATTTTAAACTTTTCTTTTCTTGGAGACATATGCCACAAAAAGAGCTGGCATATATCCAAGGAGACCCATAGGCAGCCCCAGTGCTTATGTAGAGGTCAGTAAAAATCATTTTCCCATCATTGGAAGCAGGCTGCATTGCATTGGCTGGTGGTGGGGGGATAGAACTGGGGACAGAAAGAGCTTCATGACTGAGTGGGCATTGGGATCTTCCCAGGACACATTCAACACTCTAACCACTATGTTTCATAAACATATGTGCTTCTATGCTGTGACTTAGGGTGCAGTCCTCACCTGGAGGTAGGCTGGCACAGTTAGGCCAGCAAAGTTTGACCTGCACAAGGGACATGGTAAAGTATGTTCGGACCACTCTTGGAGTCAGAGAGGCCAGCACACAGATGTGCACCATCCTCCCTGACTCCTAGAGTGGTCCAAATGCGCTTTATGGTGGCCCTTGTGCCGACCAAACTTTGCTGGCCTAACTGTGCCGGCCTGGTTAGGATTGCGCTCCTAGAGGCAGTGCAAAATGCTGAAAGTCCCAGGGTCAATCCCTGACATCTCCAGGCAGGCTGGGGGCGGGGGAATAAAACCGTCTGAAAACCTGGGAACCACTGCTAATTATTTCTGAGCTAGATGAAGCAAGATCAATATTGGTTAGCCAGATAGCTCTCTCTCTCTCTCTCTCTCTCTCTCTCTCTCTCTCTCTCTCTCTC
>JAJKFI010000004.1:1522122-1535429 GCA_029204185.1 Lerista edwardsae
CACACACACACACACACACACACACACACACACACACACACACACACACACATCCATCACTACCCTACAGAATTGAAATGGGAGGAAATCAAGCCTAAGAGGCAATTTCTCTAAGTCCCTGTCTCTTTAAGTGGTGAGACCGGGCTCCCAAGATTGAGAGGTCCACTTTTCCTGGCGTGCGTTCCCCGTTCCTGCTGAGGTCTACAAACTCTCCAAGCCCATTGATCCCCCCTCAGGATCCCTGCTATAGCTTACCAAGTTTAATGTCGATGGAAAGAAATGCCAGCTGGACTTCGATGGAATTCCAGGAAAGATATTTATTGCAATAAAGATGCAACAGGTCGCAAAACGCGTGTGCAAAAGGGCACCCTAATTGCGTGCCCAATTGACAGAAACAGGTACATTTATACGTTCATGCATGCAGATGAAGAGAAAACAAAACATCCAATCAAATTTATTTGCCTAATCCTGCTTTGATTATTGGCGCATCGGGGGCTTTGGGACCTTTGATTGGTTAAAAGTGGGTTTGAGGAACTCCAGGAGACATGCCCTTTCACCTGAAGGGTGACCGGCGCCCTGGAAGGAGAGCTAATCGCTGGTGGACAAAAGGTTGGGGTAGTGGCTAATTGCTGGGTGCAGGGGACAAAGGCACTTGATTGAATTCTGGAAGGTGGGTAACAAAAGGTGTAGGGTCAATGGGGGCAAAGATAGAAACATATCTTGCAAGCACAAAAGGACAATTAATTCTACAAACCCACATTTTGACACACAAAGAAAAGGGGTAGTTCATTTTATTCACAATGGAAAGTTCATTCGAGTTCATATAAGTTTATCATGCAAATGTCTTTGGTGGAGATCGTGGATGACAGTGCCAAGGATGTGACCCGAGGATTTGGCTCGATGGCAGTGGCGCATTCCCCGAAAGAGCTGGCATCCATTTTGGTCACTGGCAGCCATTTTGTGTCTTCCCCTTTACAGTACGCACAAGCACGAAGCCCGACATGACAGCTCTCCCTTATACAGCACATTCCCATTCACAAAACACAATTTCCATGCATAAAACCGCATTAATAATAATAATAATAATAATAATAATAATAATAATAATAATAATAATAATAATACTTGGATTTATATACCGCCTTTCTTAGGTCACCAGATTTCTCTAATGACTATAACTCAAGGCGGTTTACATGGGCAGACTTTATTCAGAAACCTGAAGGTTTTTACAATTTACACAGAAATGTTCTCTCTTTCAAGAACAGCACTCATACAGATGGAGCTTTCTGGATTTAGTCCTTCTTTCTGGCCACCCATTTGTCTTCTTGCTGGCTGATAAGCGGCTTCCCTGCTCCCACCAGAGAAGCGGCTGAACTTCGGCACAACTCCCCCTCACACAAGGCAGCCGAAGCTCAGCTGTTAATCAGTCGTGTTAATGGGTCGTGACTATATCTGCCTTGAAGGAGAAGTCCCCTTCTGCACCCACTCTGCATCTGGGTCTTAGCTGGCAGTGCCCTGGCTTTGCCCCCACAAGGCCCCTGGGTCTTACTTTCCCCCAATCCATCAGCCGAGGGTAAGGGTAATGCGAGGGTAAGGCTGATGTGCACTTGCTCAATTGCATCCTGGCTGCGAAGGGTGCAGCAGCAGGCTCTGGGCAAGGCAGGGTTAAGGCACCAGCAGCCACCAGCTCCTGCTGAGCACTGATTCAGCAGCTAGAGCTCCAGGAGTGCTTTGATCAACAAACAGCCAGCGCCTCTGATCCCACACGGTAGGCAGGGGCCAGGAAACAGATGGAGGGACACGGACATGCCGCCCTTGGAGCTGGCGGAGGCAAAGGCTCTGCAGGAGCAGCCTGGGCCACCCCCCACCCCCCCACAGAGCCCTCCCTGCTGGAAGGGTGGTCCAGGCCTGGGGCTGGAGTGCTTCATCGTCTGAGCTTTTCAAGCTCGGAACATGCAAGGTGGATATTCATCTGCATCTACCTATGAACCTGAGCCAGACTATTGGTCCATCTAGCTCAGTATTGTCTGCGCACAGACTGGCAATGGCTCCCCCACTAGGTTTCTAGCAGGAGGACCTTATGCCTGCAAGACAGGTGAGCTACAGTCCCCCCCCCCCAAAAGACTACTGTTCCTGGGCCTCTCTTGTTAAAGAGCTTGGGGGGAAGGATTACTTGGCCTCTGACAAAATTCCAGCATGCAAAGCACTTCTGGCTAGGAAGTAGCAAATAACAGACGTGATCGTCATATACTTGTTTATATGGACAGTACAATGCATTCCATTGTCACAAATTCACGGTAGACAAATTTATTCATTGTATTTGAATAATTTATATCCCGCCTTTCCCCATGCCAAAGCAAATGCCCAAGGCTGCTTACAGGGCAGGCTAATCTAAACCAGGATTTTTCAATGTTTTTAAAAAAAACAAACAAATAGTATTCTGTGATTCATCGAATCCTCAGTCCCAGATGTAGTCTTCACAGTGTGGTTCTCTCCTCTGGCTGCATGCCATCGAGCTTCAGCAAGCAATCATAAGTTGAGTCTGGGCAGGTCCTCAAGGTTGTACTTCGTTCTTTTGTCAGCTGGCCTTCTCGCACGCTCCCCTGCAATACTCACTGGCGGTGACTAATCAGCTCATCAGAGCCTCTGTCCTACCACAATGAGTACAGCAGCTTATCACAGCCTGACATTCCGTCGCCCATCCAAAAACAAGACCACAGATTCTCCTGCTTAGCTTTGGGCAGTACCAGCAGCTCAATCACACCTCCTGCCTCAGTGGTGTCATCTAAATGATTTAACAACAGGTGCTCACTTTTGATTGGCCCGTGTTGGGACCCACCCACCGGAAGTGATGTCATAAGCTGGAAGTGATGTCGTGGCAGGAAGGGACATGAAAAAAACGCTTTTTGAGGCCTCAGACAATTTTAAACTAACCCAACAGTTGCAACAGTATTCCACAGCACCCCCAGAACATGTTAAGGAGGCCTGGCATCATGTTAAAGTGACCCAACAGTTCCAAAACCCCAGAGCAGCTCATTTTTCAGTGGTAAGGCAAGGCTCCGCACGCTGCCTGCCTGGCTCTGAGAACGTGCAGGCAACTCAAACATGCAGGAAATTCAAACGTTGCAGGGGGCGGAGTCAACGAGTGGGCGGGCAAATGGGCGGGGCCAGCCGTAATCCTAGAAACCGGTACTCGCGTACCCCCGCGTACCCCCTGCATGACATCACTGTCCTGCCTCCATAAATCCAGAAAGGATAGCTGACTATTAGACATGTTGGCTATACAGAGCCTCCAGACGCAGTTTGAATTCAGCTGCTCTGAGGCAGAAGCCACTGCCTTTATGCTCCGCTGTGGGGCTTTCTTGAGGGATCTGGTTTGGCATTGTGGGAAACAAGACGTGTGACTAGATGGATTCTCTGGGTGATCGAGCAGGGCTCTTCAGATGCCAATCAACTCAAAGGAGTCGCATTTGTTCCTATAGAGTGGTCAATCTATGCAATAGATTTGCCATGTGTGAAGCATCTCTGATTCAACGTTTAATGTAGGGACGTGGATTCTAATAATAACCATCACAAATGCTTGAGCGCCTAAAAAACAAGGTGCTGTAGAAACACAACAATGAGCATGCCCACAAATTTACAGTCTAAAAGACACAGACAAATAAGGTGGAGGGAGGGAGGGAGGGAGGGAGGGAGAGTCAGAAGAGAAAATGAAGGAAAGAGAGGCATTAAATTAAATTTAAAATCCTTGCCAATTAGGACAGGCCTGGGATAAGAAACTAACAAATCCCTGCTCTAAACTTGTAGGATAGTTCTCAGCCTTGAAGCCTGATCCTAGCTATGAGTATTCAAAAATAAACCCCACAGATTTGAATGGGGCTTTCTTCCAAAAAGGAACTTTATTCCAGGCGGGCCTAACTCAGAAGCAACTTCCACTGATAAAAACTGTCCTTAGTTTCAGCAATGCATACTCACTCACCAGTCAGTCCCATTGAGCAGGACTTATTTCTGAGGAAAAAAATGCATGGACTGTCAGTATGAATGCAGGATCGCAGCCATGCAGCCTCAGAAGTGATTTCCCGCCAGGTTCAATGTGACTTTTGTCCAGGTCAGTGTGCACAAAAGGCATGTAAGAGCCCTAACGATAAAATAAAATAGTCCAGCATCCTGTTTATTTAGTCCAGCGTCCCGTTTTCCGTGGTGGCCCGTCAAATGCCTCTGAGAATCAAGAAGCTGGACATCTAATGCAGACAACTCTCTCCTGTTCTTCCAAAACTGGTGTTCATAGAATCATAGAGTGGGAAGGGACCTACAAGGTCATTTAGTCCAACCCCTTTCCTGTAGCAAGAAATCCTCCTAGAGCATCTCCAGCAGGTGCCTGTCAAGCCTCTGCTTGAAGATATCCCGGGAGGGGGAATCCACCACCTCCCTCCGCAATCCGTCCCACTGTCGAACTGCCCTTACTGTCAAGAATTTCTTCCTGATGTCCCACCGAAATCTCCTCTCTTGCAATTTGCAGTTTATATGTAACTTAGTTCTACTCTCAGAGGCAATTGAGAACAAATTTGTCTCTTTTCCATATAAAGCCATTCAGGTATTTGAAGAGTATTATCACATCCCCTTTTAGCCTTCTCCAGGCTAAACATATCTGGCCTTGAAGGTCCCATATATTGGCGTTCCTGGGTATCCACGAGGGATATAGGTTCCTGCTCCCCACCTTAGGACACCATGGATGAAACCATGGACAAGAGTATAGGATCGGTTAAGTATAGTATAGGGTTCTCCCCTCTACCTGAGCAAAAAATGTTTGGGTGACCCAAAGTAAGAATAAAGGAAGGTAAGGCTCCCCCCTCCCCCATCCATGGATAATTGAAACTGCAGATGTGGGATCTTGTGGACCTGTAGTGATCAAGACTAGTAGCCATCAATGGACTTTTATTCCATACATTTGGTTAGCCTCCGTGACTTATCCTTGATGCAGGACTGCAGCCTGCCTATTTGTGCAAATGTCATCGCATACATTATAGGGCTGCATAGGAAATACTTAGATTATAATACATGTTGTATGTCAAAACTTCTTACTATGCGTGATGCGTTCTTGAAATGCTATCTGATCTCCCAGTCCCTTCTCGCTGTCACTTTTTCTACATTGCGTTGCTTCTGCAAAAGCAAATACTTGCTTTTCCT
The DNA here is from genome assembly GCA_029204185.1 of Lerista edwardsae. Classification (NCBI taxonomy): domain Eukaryota; kingdom Metazoa; phylum Chordata; class Lepidosauria; order Squamata; family Scincidae; genus Lerista; species Lerista edwardsae. The sequence continues at coordinate 1,527,310 of JAJKFI010000004.1, forward strand.
ATAGAGGAATATAAACTTTAGTACGACAGTGCTATGAAAGAGCTCGTTATGTTCTTCCAGCTGAGATGTTTGGTGACATTCTGTTGTGGGTTGGTGGGCATTTTTTTGTTGTTTTGAAAATGCAATTTAAATAGATCTTCATGGAAAACAAAAGAATTCCCAGGTACTGTATCATAATACTTTGATCTCCTGAAAAGGCTGTGTCAGCTATTTTCTGCTAGCGGGTTTCATTTGTTCGTTCGATTTCCAGCCGGCCATTTCAAATACGAACAGAGGGAGAGAGAAAAATTAAACAACGTTAAACGAGCATGACGAGACTGTGAAACCTGCTGGCAAATACTGGTCCAAAATAAATTTGAACAAGGTAATCAACATTGTTATCACTGCTCAGGCAGCCAAGGCTGACCCTAAAGAGTGCTTTGCATATCTGATCGCCATTAGGCAATACATTCTGAAAGCATCTAGAGGGCTAGATGGATTGCAAAGATGGTGCAAAGATATCTCTGGAAAATAAGTCCAGCTAGGTGTGGACGAACAACCCAATTTATGGAATCACAGAACTGAGGGAGGGGGACTAAGAGATCAAGTCCACCTCTGCCCTATGCAGGAAATTCTGACCTAGAACAGCCTAGCTGTCCAAATTTGAAGATTTGAAGATCTCCAATGTGGAAGAGTCTTGTCTCCGCCCAGTTAAGAACCTAAGAAGAACCCCGCTGGATCAGGCCAAAGGCCCTTCTTGTCCAGCTTCCTCTATCTAACAGTGGCCCACCAGATGCTTCAGGGAGCACACAAGACAACAAGACACTTGTATTCTGTTGCCATTCCCTTGCATCTGGCATTTTGAGGTAGCCTACTAATAAGGGACGTGGTGGCGCAGTGAGTTAATCCGCTGTTGCTGGGCTTTCGACCACAAGGTTGGGAGTTCAAGTCTGCGTGACGGAGTGAGTTCCCGTTGCTTGTCCCAGCTCCTGCCAACCTAGCAGTTCAAAAGCACCTAAATGCAAGTAGATAAATAGGGACCACTTCGGTGGGAAGGTAACGGCGTTCCGTGTGCTACAGCGCAGATCATGCCGGCCACATGACCACAGAAGCTTGTCCTTGGACAAAAACACCAGCTCTACAGGCTTTGAAATGGAGATGAGCACCGCCCCCTACAGTCGGTCACGACTAGACCATTTGGTTGTGGGGAAACCTTTACCTTTACTAATAAAATCAGGAGGTTGCACCACCCATCATGGCCTGTGATGGACGTTTCCTCCAGAAATCTCCACAGATCCCTTTTAAAGGCATTTAGGCCAGACACCATCACCACATCTTGTGGCAAGGAATTCCACAGATTAATTACCTGTTGGGTGAAACAAAATTCTTTTATCTGTTCTAACTCTCCTGACACTCAGTTTTAGTGGCTGTCTTCTGGTTCTGGTGTTGTGAGAGAGGGAAAAGAACATCTCTCTATCCACTCTATCCATCCCCTGCATAATTTTGAATATATCAATCATGTCCTCCCTCAGGGACCATTTTTTCACCTTTTCTAAATTTGCATGTGTGTGTTTGCCTTTGTTGATTTTCATTCTTTTTACGTTACAGTTTTCCATTCTTTCAAGGTCGTTTTATCCTAAAGCAATGCCTGATCAGACAAATGCAACAAGAGCATTGATGTTCCTTTTCTTAATGAGAAATATTCAGAAAATTTGGAAGGTGGAAAAATTATCAGTGCTGGAGGGGGTGGCTATTCAGCTGGCGGGGTGGGGGGCTGATGTACACGTGTTAAAAACAGCTATTTTTGCTGTTTTGAATGAGTCAGAAGTGGATGGAATACAAAAACGGGGAAGACTGAGCTGAGAGCTGGCTATGGGCACTTCTGGGGTGCAGCGGTGTCTTTCTGTAAATCTGATGTGCTCCACTGCAGCCTTGAAAGATTACAGTCCACATGCTGCTTACAGTTGGCACAGCTATGTCAGTGCTGGAAAGTTGGTTAGGATTGCACCCTTATATTCTTATAAAATACTTTTTATTTTCTACCCAGCAAGTAATTAATCTGTGGAACTCCTTGCCACAGGAAGTGATGATGGAGTCTGGCCTAAGTGCCTAAGTGCCAGTGTCCAGTCCAGGACTCTGTTTTGCTATTGCATCTTGGAAGCTTGCAAACAAGTCAGAAATGCAGGGTCATCCTGCTTCTTGCACCATGGCAGCAAACTTTACTGGGGCATAGCCAACATGCACACTCAGGGCTCCCCTCCCCACTGCAGGGACATGTTAGCATATGTAATGTACACAATCTGTAATGCATCTTTGCTTTCAGTCATCAACTGTAGCTTTACCATTTACTTGTCCTGTACCATCTACCTACTGGCTGAGGGACAAAAGCATGATGGTGCTTCTGTGTACCGTGAGGCATGTGCTGTATCCTGCAGTGTGAGGACAGTCACAGAGGTCTCCTCAAGGTGAGGGCACAAATATTCTCTTACCCTGGGGTTACATTGTGGCTGCCTCAGCACTGAAAAATTGAATAGGATTGGGCACTTAGTTGCTTCACTGCAGCATGGAGGCCTCATAGAGTTCCTCAGGCTAAAGTCCCTCAAAGAAAAGCTAAAATGACCCACTCAGTGACACAAGAACAGGAACATACTAGTAATAAATTATATTAGTTGTACAAGCGCAAACAGTGTGGTACAATCAGTCTTGTCAGTGGTGCAAGAACACAGAATAAGATTCAAATCATATTCCTCCAAATCAGCACCCTGGACACAGTCCAACAGCTACTGAAGAGTCATGTTTCCATCTCATAGTGGGGTGGGAGATGGGATTGATGGTTTTGCTTTGTTTCACATAGGAATCATCCTTTCAGCAACTAAAGGGTTTATGAAAGGTTATTTCTTGCCTCTATACTGTGGGAGCAGAAAGCTAGCTACTGGAGAAGACAAATCAATGAGAAAGATACTTTTTTCTTCTTCAAACTGTTCACAGCTTGTTCTAGGGCTGGTGTGGGAGGGAACCTCAAAAGGTGAACTCAGGTTCGCTTTATATCAATATATTGGAAGCTGGAAGCTTCAGAAGCCACCTCTATGAAGAAATAGGGTTTTTTCAAGATGTTTATAATGCAGAGAAGGGTCAAGGAAAGTCCAAAAGAATTCTGTCTCCTGCTCATTACAGGAGGTGCAACAAACAAGTAGCAGCCTGTTAGAAGCCTGCAAAACACCTAATTTAGCCTAGCAGCAGTCAAAGCTATGCCAAAAATTCAGTTTTGCAAGAATGAACTTCTTACTTCAGGATCTGCACTCTAGGGCCCCCTTCTGCAAATTCCTGAAGTAAGCAAGCTGTGTGCTCAGTGAACAATGTGTTTTTTAAAGATTTTCAGGGGTACAGGTAGCTTTTTTTCAACATTTCCATATAAATTAATACACAGCACCATGGATAGTGCACCATACTACAAAGAAAAACATTACACTTTCAGTCCCATTGGCAGGCAAACACGCCAATTTCAGTTCAGGTATATGGGAACACTTTGACATGGTTCCAAACACATATTTACCTGAGGGGGGGGCTGTACATGTTTCAAAATGCAAAAGAAAAAGTGGTGCGCTGACGCACCCATGGGAGGAAATGTAAGGCAAGCCCTGCCCCTCACCCTTGGAGCCAGTGGAGTTCCTAGAGGGAGGGGGCAAAATGCTAAGTTTTGCAGGAGCCTAAGCTCCTTGGTAAAGCAACCCTGCCCCCTCACCTTCACAGCTATTCACGGCTTGGAGAGCAAAACTCCCTTCCATGAAGGTGCTCTCTCTGAGCTGCGAATGGCTGTGAAGGTGAGGGGGAGAGGCCACTTTACCCAGGAGCTCAGGCTCCTGCAAAAATTAGCATTTTGCATCCCCCTAGGAACGCCACTGATTGGGGCAGCCACAGCAACACAGTGCAAGTGTTTAAAAAAAAAACACCAAACCACAAACAGCGGAACAACTCAATTTAAGCCAAACGAAACAGACACATTTTGGCTGCGATCTTATACACACCAGCCTGGGAGAAGGGATTGCCCAAGACCTCCTGACAGCTGAGGCAGACTGCCAAATGCTGCCCCCCCCCTTTACCAGATGAAGCGCCAACCTCTGCTTCTCCCACGCTCCAATGCGGTTACCCAGCACTCTCCTATCTTCCCATTGCTCTCCTTCTTTCTGTCCATTTCTTCTGTTTCCAGTCCAGGGATGGAAGGAGAAGGAGAAGCAGTGGAGGCAAATAGGCAGGCAGGGATGGGTGATACACCCCCCCCCCCCACACACACACACACAACCCCCAATCTGCAGCCAATAAGAATAAAGTGATGCACCCAAGGGCATTTAAAAAACCCCAAATGCACATGGGGTCTCCTCAGTCCTGCACCCATGCTTGAGTTTAGGAATTGTTTAGGAATTGTTTAGCTGTGGAAAAGGCAATGATGAGACGGGGATGTGACGGGCAGCGCAATCTTGAAAACAGCGCAGCGTCGCTGCAACAGGGTTGCATCAGTGCTGCGCACTTAGCGCCGACACGGGGGTGCCACACGGCACTAAGCGCTCAGGCAATGGGACCAGCACTGCAGGCAGCGCCAGTCCCATTGCGCCCGTGCTGTGCCTCCCTTGCATCAGCCAAAGCCGGCTGGCGCGAGGGAGGTGCCATCTTGGAGCGGGGCAGGGGGAGGGCAATTCTGGGCGGATGGTGGGCAGGCGATGGGTGGGTGGTGTACGGGCCGGCAGGCGAGCCGGCCTGGGAGGGAGGTGGGCCCAGGATTCAGCCATATTTGGGTCGAATCCTGATGCTTAGATATAGCATCCTGACCTTAGATATAGGTCAAATCCTATATCTGTTTGGGAGGCCAATTTGGGCCACACGGTCTCCTCGGATGTACGCCTGCTGTTGAGCAGGCGCAGATCCTAGGAGCACATCGGGGAGGCTGGAGCCTCCCCTACAGTAAGGGCATGTGCCCTTGCCGTGGGGAGGCTCCAGCCTGTCCTATACTGCATTAGGATATGGCACAGGCCAGCCGGCCTCGCCATTCCGCCGCAGTATAGGATTGCGCCCTGAGACTTACTATTCATGGTGTGGAAACAGAGTAGTTTTTCTTCCTCTCTCACAATCCTGAAATCAGAGATCATCCGATGAAATGGAGAGGCGGGAGATTTAGGACAGCCAACAGCAGGTACTTCTTCACACAGCACATAATTTGACTGTGGAATTCATTGCCACAAGATGTGGGGACGGTCAATAGTTTGGATGGATTGGACAAACGCATAGACTACAAAAATGCCACTGGCTATTAGTCAGGGTGGGTTATGTGCTCCGTCTGGGTTCGGTGGCCATATATCACTGAATGCCTGTTGCAAAGGAGCAGTGGCAGAACAGAAATGGGACTTTTTCTTTTGCTTGTGTGCTTCCCAGAGGCCGCTGTCAGGCTGGTCTAGGTGGGCTGTTGGTCTGATCCAGCAGGGCTCATCTTATGTTCATTGCCTCGGGGGATGAATGGTTTCATATGAGGAGAGATGGTCCTTTAGATTTTGGGGTCCCCCATGCAATGTTCCCTCTAATTGTCAAGAGAACTGCACAGAGCCATATCCCGGCTACCCAGGGGTGGTGCCCAAGCACTTGACCATGACATCATCATTGCGGAGCCCTGGAGCGCTGAATTCCAGCTGCGCAACTGGGTGACCATGCAAGTTACAGGGAAGGCTGGGGCCAAGTCACAAAGGTCTTTAAAGGTAATAACCAGCATCTTGAATTGTGCTGGAAAGTGAATTCGCAGCCAGCACAGATCAGAGGCAGTTCTAAGGGAAGGCAGAGCTCTAGGTTTTGCAAGAAGCCTTACCTTGCAGTGGAAATCACTCCTCTCCTGCACCGTTTTAGCCAATCCTCACAGGGAAAAGCAACATCTTGGCATTGCTTACTGGCTACAGCAGCAAGGGAGAGGAGGGATGTACATGACAGGGTAAGGCTTCTTGCAACACTTAGAGCTTTGCCCTCCCTGTAGATCCGCCTCTGGCACAGATGGTTCAGCAGGGGTGTGTCATGCTCACAGCCTTGAACTCCTGTGAGCAGCCTCGCCACTGCATTTTGAACTCGCATGTGGCAAAACCCTATCTTGATGTTACCCACCATAGGTTTTTTTTTAATGCTGTTGTTAGTGTATTCCCAAATGCTGTGGAGTTTTCCAGGGTATCAGATTTGAAGGCAATTCTCTGAGGGGCAGTCACATGTAAATGCACACACATGGGCACATAGTGTGCATTGTTTTCTTTCAATTCCCTACTTCCACTGCAAAAAAAAAAAAAAAAAAAAAAAACAATGCCACGCAGACCTGGATATTTTTGCATTGCAGGTCTTCTATAAAAAGGACAGGCAGAGTCCAGTGTGAGCGGAAGCATTTTTAGAAGATGCTTATGGTCCGTTTACCATGCTACAGTTCTAGCCTCATTAGCTGGCCGAGCATAGCTTACTGCAGTGTACATGAATGCAATGTATACTAGGTGGGAAAGTGCCTTCAGAAATGCGTAATGAACCTTGGTATAAGTATAGGTGTTATGGAGAGGCAAGTGCTCTTATTTGCATGGGAAATGGTAGCAGGCATGTCATTGGTCCGTGTTTATCCTAAGTATTATGATACTTGCTAAATTCGATACTTCCGCACCTTTTATTTCCTCTAAGAACCCCAAAGTCCTTGAGTAACAATAACTGGTTACCAAAGTCACCAGTATCAATAACTGGTGACAGTAAACAATTTTTTTACAAGATACAGTACATTAAGATACAATACAGTCAAGCTAGGAAAGTCTATTTGGACATTTCCGTTCTACCCTAAACGTATCCCCATAGACCCTACCTTGGACAAGCATCCTGCAAGTCTCAGGGTGAAATCCTAACCTGGAGTTAGGCCAGCAAAGTTTGGCCGGCACAAGGGACACTGTAAAGTGTGTTTGGGTCACTCTGGGAGTCAGGGAGCATGGCGCACGTTTGTGTGTTGACCTCTCTGACTCTGAGAGTGCAATCCTAACTCGGAGTTAGGCCGGCACAGTTAGGCCAGCAAAGTTTGGCAGGCACAAGGGACACCGTAAAGCATGTCTGGACCACCCCCGAAATCAGGGAGGATGGCGCATGTCTGTGTGCTGGCCTCTCTGACTCTGAGAGTGGTCTAAACATACTTTACGGCAGGGATGCTGACTTGCCGGGAACATCGGGGGTGCCCATAGCCACGCCCCCGACGTTGGTGTGGCCACACCCTGTGATGTGACTACGCCCCCTGACCGGCTCTCGATGACAGGCGGCTCTCGTCTGACCACGCCCCCTGTCATTGCTGCGGGTCTCGGAAGGGCTCGCCGCGACCCGGCTCTCCAAGGGGCTGGTTTGCAATGCAGCCCCCCCCCAGCTTCAGATGGGGGTGCTGCTCGTGGCACCTGCTTCCAAGGCCAGGGAGGGCGAGCAACCGATTGCCTGGCCCTGCCTTGGAAGTGGCTGTTCACGGCACCCACCCAGGGCAGGTGAGCCAATGAGCTTCTTCTCGCCTCGGGAAGGAGCTCATTCACTGGATCGCGCTGCCCTCGGCTCGGCCTGTACGTAGCTGGGCCGGGCACGTTCCTGGCCCAGCACTGAAAATGGGGGTGCCGCTCAATTTGCGGGTGCCCAACATTTTGGGTGCTGAGCACCCATTACAAAATTTTTGGGGGTGCTGACAGCATACCAGCACCCACAGAGTTGGCGCCTATGCTTTACAGTGTCCCTTGTGCCTGGCCAAACTTTGCTGGCCTAACTGTGCCGGCCTAACTCCAGGTTAGGATTGTGCCCTCGCACACTCTGCTACTCCAGTCTCAAGCAGAGAGAAGAAAGTACCCCCAGGAACCTAGTCGGAGGAGCAAAGGTGCTCTCAGGCACATGGATTGTCTGCGACACGTTTCCCACACCACACGCGCACACCATGCCTTGGTGAGGCAGGCCCAGGGCACTCTACACGGAGAGGCTCCCCCCGCCTGCCAAGTCAGGCTGCTTGGGCAGAGCTGATGGGAAGCGACGCCACAGGGCGCTCAGAGACGGGCTTACTGAAGCGAACACAGGCAGGCAAGGCACACACACACACACACACACACACACACACACACACACACACACAC
>JAJKFI010000004.1:1541096-1561857 GCA_029204185.1 Lerista edwardsae
TTATTATTATTATTATTATTATTATTATTATTATTATTATTATTATTATTATTATTATTAGCCTGGAAACCGCTTTGTGAAACCGCTTTTTTCAACAAAAAGCGGTATATAAATATGATTGATTGATTGACTGATTGACTGACTGATTGACTGACAGCAGTGGGCACTTTTCAAAGAACTCCAGTAGGGCAGTTCTACCTCACCTGCCACAGCCTCACTGCACATTTCTGCTGTAGTATATACTCTGTCATGTGTGAGAGCACCCATGTGTGAGTGTAAAAGAAAGAGGTATAGGACTGTTGCATATTGCACAGGGGCATTTTACACAATACGGAGAGACAAACCCAGGTTTGGCATCAAGCATATGCTCAACTGGGTGCTCCAGCCAGCCACTGCCTCTCAAATTCAGCCCCCACCCCACTACATTAGGGGGCTAACTGGGACAGAGTGCCTATACCTTTAACCATTGTATAGAAGAGGGAATTTTGGCAGGTGTAACTTTCGGAAAGGCTTCCATGATGAGCTGCACCTGCCCAAATTCCCTCTTCTCTACAGTGGCTAAAGGTATAGGCATTCTGTCCAGTGGTGTCATTCAAATTATTTAGGAACAGGAACTCACTTTTGATTGGCACTTGTCGGGAACCCGGAACCAGCCATGGAGCCCGTTAGGATCCGGAACGCCTGTTCTGGTCCGTTCCCCCTGAATGACATCACTGATTCTGTCCCAGTTTCTATCTGGTAACCCTAAATAATGCTCAACTTACAGGGCTGTGGTAAAGGGTTAAGGGAGATAATATATATGAAGAAAGCAAGATACAAATGCTTATCTAAAATCAATCAGTCAAGCAGTATTTATATGCTGCTTTTCAACAAAAGTTCACAAAGCGGTTTACAGGCAAAAAATAAAGTTAAATGGGTTCCTGTCCCAAAAGGGCTCACAATCTTATAAAAAAAATGCAGAACACTACCAGCAACAGCCACTAGAAAAGACACTGCGCAGGGGTAAAGATGGACAATTACTCTCCCCCTGCTAAATATTAGAGGCACACCCCTTGAAAAAGTGCCTCTTGCCCAGTTAGCAGGAGACAATCCTCTTTTCTGGGTACCCCTCAATAGCAAATGTGTTGTCCTAATAAAAAAGCATCTACCCCATTTCTAACTGCATTATTTTATTTCAGAGTATTTACTATATTCTCTATTATTTATATTCAATGAAGCTAGCAATTTGCTTTAAACCAACATAATAAAGAACAGCCATCCCAAAAGACAAGTATCAACTCCCAGTCAAAGCAATCTCCCAGTCCCAGTTATAGCCTGGCAGACACATATAGGACCAACTGAAGTTCCCAGACCATCTTCAGAAGCAGGCCCAGGTGGAGCACAGTACAGTAATCTAACCTAGCTACCAGATGGAACAAAGGCTCCCAGAAAAGGCTGCAGCCTGTGACCCTGCTGAAGTTGGAGTAGGGGCTAGATCTCATCCCATGTGGGCAGAGGCAATCTAAGGAAGGGCAAATCTCTAAGTTTTGCAAGAAGCCTGACCTTGCAGTGGAAATCACTCCTCTCCTGCACTGTTCTAGCGAATCCTCACAGGGAAAAGCAACATCTTGACGTTGCTTACTGGCTACAGCAGCAAGGGAGAGGAGGGATTTACATCACAGGGTAAGGCTTCTGGCAACACTTAGAGCTTTGCCCTCCCTGTAGATCTGCCTCTGCATGTGGAGTCGCTCTCAACTGGGCAAGGACCACTCAGGCTGAAAAAAATGACAAGACACGAAACCTGTCATTTTCTTGACTTCGTGATGTGCGGTGTGATTTCCAGAGCTGGCAATGTGACAAAGGGTGAAGCTGCTGTAGGAGAACTTAAACACCAGGCCCAAAGAAAGAAAAGGAATCCATGTGTATTCAGAGTGCTCTTGAACAGCATTCCCTTGTGAGTGGGAGGTCTGACTGACCCCTACGCATACACATAACAGAAGACATGACTTTCATAGGATCTGGTGTGTGTGTGTGCGGGGGGGGGGTGAGATCATATTATATACAAAATCATCATACAGAAATGTTACTCACACTCAAATCTAATTAGCATCTCCTGCATGCACGGAACTCACAAAGAGGTCATGGCAAAAGAAAGACACAAATTAAATGATAAGAAGGTAATTAAAGTATTACTAGTCATGGCAACAAAATGGGGAAGAAACAGGTGGAAATGGCATTTACAGACAGCTCATGAGCATAAAAGTGAGAGCAGGGCGTCAGTGGCGAGCCTACCAGAGGGGGGGAAACACTATGCAGTCGCGGACCTACCATTATGTGGGAGGGGGCAAAAGCCTTGGGCACGGCACTCCTGGGGCAGGAGGACAGTCGCAACAAGGAGGCTCGCCTCTCAGAGAGGTGAGAGGTTTTTGGCCCTCCCACTCGCCCCTGACATTGTATGGAGGGAGCCTGGGCTGGCATGGGGCAGAACCAGTGGTGTCATCTAAATGATTTAAGAACAGGTACTCACTTTTGATTGGCATGTGTCGGGACCCACCCACCAGAAGTGACGTCATAAGCTGGAAGTGAGGTCGTGGCAGGAAGTGACATGAAAAAAGCCCTTTTTGAGGCCTCAGACAATTTTAAACTGACCCAACAGTTGCAACAGTATTCCACAGCACCCCAGAACATGTTAAGGAGGCCTGGCATCATGTTAAAGTGACCCAACAGTTCCAAAACCCCAGAGCAGCTCATTTTTCAGTGGCAAGGCAAGGCAAGGCTCCGCTCGCTGCCTGCCTGCCTGCCTGGCTCTGAGAACGTGCAGGCAACTTAAACGTGCAGGAAATTCAAACGTTGCAGGGGGCGGAGTCGACGAGTGGGCAGGCGAGTGGGCGGGGCCAACCGTAATCCTAGAAACCGGTACTCGCGTACCCCCGTGTACCCCCTGCATGACATCACTGGGCAGAACGGAGCAGGGGTGGACGTCCTCCTCCTCCTCTGTCCCTGGGTGGTCCATTGGCTGGGTCCACTCGGTCTGCAACCAATGCTAAGTGTTTCAGGAGCCTGAGTTCCCATGTAGTGTGGTCCCCCCCTTGTCTTCAGAGCCATTCGAGGCATTGCTCTCTGAGCCAGAAATGGCTCTGGAGTCGAGGGGGAGGGACTGCATTTGCTTGGCTCCTGCAACACTTAGCTTTTTCTTGCTGCCGCCGCCCCCCCCCCCCCGTAGGAACAACACTGCAGGGCATATATCAATACTAAAAGCTTACATAGTTTCTTGTCTGAGGCAGACCCCTACAGCAGACCCTCATAAGGTCATTTATTTTCTGAAGCTCATAGTTCTTAACTCTCAACAGGGCAGCTCGAGTTGGACACCCAGAAAATTTAGAAATTGAGCTTTTTCTCTCACACATCCCTACTCAATCCCAGATACACATAATTTTGGCCCACAGAATGCCCCAGCCCTGTTTCCACCAGTGCAGAGAGCCCCCCTCAGAACAGTGGTCCCCCGCCCAGTAAGGCCTAGGCCAGTGATGGCGAACCTTTTGGGCTCGGCGTGTCAAAACTTAGGAAAATGCTTAACTTGAATCTGCTGGTGTGCCAACCCCCCTCCCAAACAAGAGAGAAACCATTCTTTATAGTCATTTATTTAAACAAAAAGTACAGTCTAATCAGGTGGGATGCTCTGTGTAATATAAAGAAACATCAAATAATTACAAAAATGAAAAACGAGTAAAACAGTCTCGGTTTTTGTCAGGCATTGGAGGACGCTGGTGTGTCACCCCAAACATTGTGGTGGGTCAGCTTTGACACGCGTGTCCAGTGGTGTCATTCAAACGATTTAGGAACAGGAACTCACTTTTGATTGGCACTTGTCGGGAACCCGGAACCAGCCACGGAGCCTGTTAGGATCCGGAATGCCCGTTCTGGTCCATTCCCCCTGAATGACATCACTGCGCGTGTCATAGGTTCGCCATCACTGGCCTAGGCAAACGGTTTCTCCAGATGAGCTCTCCCCCCTCTCTCCTCCTCCCCCCCCAAAAAAAAATTGTATGAAAAGTAATTTAATGACAAAGTTGTGTACTTCAAAACTTCCCAGGGGAGAGCCAACCCCAGCCAGCCAGCTTTCCTGCTGCAGGGTTCCTCCATGCTCTCCAAGGCAGACCTATGTCCTCACAGCCAGTGATGTCATGCAGGGGGAACGCGGGGGAACTCAGTTCCACTAGTTAAAATTAGGGCTGACTCCGCCCACTTCACTCTCCCTCCTCCCCCCTCCCAATTCCTCTGCAAAGAGCTTTTCTTCTTGGTTGGCCAGCACTCAGAGGGTTAAAGGGAGCCACTCCGGATTCCTAGGGGGGCGAAGGCAGTGATGTCATTCAGGGGGAAGGGACCAGAACGGGCGTTCCGGATCCTAACGGGCTCCATGGCTGGTTCCGGGTTCCCGACAAGTGCCAATCAAAAGTGAGTTCCTGTTCCTAAATCATTTGAATGACACCACTGCTCACAGCCCTGGCTCTCGCTCACTATCTCCCTCGTTCACCCAGACACATCCATGCACTGCCTCCAGGGAAGTTTCTGTCTCCTTCGGTTTCCGGCTCGGCCTGCACACCATCTGCTCCCGAACTCCCACCAGCCTGTGCTCCACCTGGACTCTGGCTCCTCCAGGTCCTTCCGCGCACAGAAGCCTCCGAGGACTCAGCCGGTTGCTCTGGAAACCGTGGCGTTATTTTTATCCAAACATTAGGTAGGGAGTGTGACACCCTTGCTGCCCGCAACGCCCAGATAATAATGCAGAGTGAGGGGAGGGGAAGACTCCTTCACACCACTCCCCGCCCATCAGCCTGAAGCCACGGAACTATTTCTGCTCATTGACTCATCGCTGACCTTTCCGCAGCACCGCTCTTCATAAAAAAAAAAAAATCATCTAAGCGGAGTAGCTTACAGATCACAACAATAATGATAATAAGTCCAAACTTGTTTACCTCATGGATTAAAGAAGCAGTAAGAATCTTCCTTTCTTACACCTTGATTTATTTTATTGCACTCTGCCCCGCAGGAGCCGAGGGCTTATCTGTGCAGTTCTTTCCCCTTGCCTGTTTTATCCTCACAACAAGCCGACAAAGTAGGTCAGTGGTTCTCAAACGTTTTAGCACCAGGACCCACTTTTTAGAACGACAGTCTGTCCAGGACCCACCGGAAGTGATGTCGTGGCCGGAAGTGCTGCCATTGTGGCGCCAGAGCCTGCTGCTTCCCTGAGTATGCAGCAATGTTGGGCTATTTCTCAGCCATTTCCCAAGAGCAAAGTGAATCAGAAAGGGGGAAAAAAAGCCTATTGACAACCTTGACACAAGCAAAACAACCACACAGCAAAACACCCTTTCCAGCATCCCAGCTTCCCCTTTTTCAATATGGCTGCTCTAGGTGCTTTGTGATCCACCTGAAATTGGCTCGCGCAACCCAATGGTGTGTCCCCACCCACAGTTTGGGAACCACGGAAGTATGTTAAGCTGAGGGAGAAGGTGACTGACCCAAGACCTCGCAATGAGTTTCAGGCCTGAGTGGGGATTAGAACTCAAGCCTTGTCCCCGTCCTAGCCTGATATCCTAACCACTACATCACAAAACCCAGAACAGCCTCCTCAAACTGGACCATTTTGGCTGCTTTTCTAAAAACGATGGAGCCCGGCATACCTTTCTAGGGAGGGTTTTCGTATTCTGGGCCTCACAACTTCTAGGGCCTGCTTCTCCTGCCTCTCGCAACTGCTTCTCCTGTTCATCTAGTGTGGAGCTGGAAAATGACCCAGAGGTGGAGCAGAGGCATTGCTAAGACGCTCACCCCTGTCTCCTTACACATGGGAAAGCAGCGGTTGCCGTCTTTAAATCACGGCTTTTTTCACTGGAGCTGAAAGTGGTGATCGTGGTCTGTGGCCACTTGGTGTCCACCTCCCTCTCTGCCACCCTCCCAGGGACCCCACCCAATCCGAGGAGCAAGGGGCAACCAGTGAGTGGCCACAGACTGCAATTACTTTTTTTTCTTTTAAAAAACTTTTTTTTTTACAAAACACTGCACCATGTGACATCACGCCAGGAAGTGATGTCACACCCGGAGTGATGTCAGGGGGCATAATTTTGAGCTTTGCCCCAAGGTGCCAGGGATGTCTTACTATGCCACTGTTCTCAGGCAATCTCACCTGGGGGTAGGAGGCCATTCTTGAGTTGCCAGGCACCAGGGATTTGTGGCTTTAAAGGTCAAACACCGGAAATGGAGTATGGAAACACATTGGCGATTAGTGAAGGATCAATCAGCCAAAGCTTCAGCAAGTCCGGAAATTGGTTCATTTATGCTGACTGACCGCTGTTCTTGTGGGTTTGGAATGGAGGCCTTACTCTGCCCTCTCTGGGAATGTCAAGGCTTGAACCTGGGGTCTTCAGGCATTTGCTCCATTAGCGAGCTATGGTCTCCCTCCCCCTGCTTCTCAGGGAGAAATTACACGGACTGACTTGTAAGAGAGCAATCCTCACCTGGAGTTAGGCTGGCACAGTTAAGCCAGCAAGGTTTCGCCGGCATAAGGGCCACCATGAAATATGTAGACCGCTCTTGGAGTCAGAGAGGCCAGCACACAGAGGTGCGCCATCCTCCCTAACTCTGAAAGTAGTTCAAATGCACATTACGGTGGCCCTTGTGCCAGCCAAACTTTGCTGGCCTAACTGTGCCTGTCTAACTCCAGCTTAGGTTTGCACCCCAAGACTAACCAATTTCTTTCAGCATCAGCTTGCATGGAAAAAAAAGGTCAGACTTTAAGGCCTCCCACATGGTGCACTGCTACACACAGAAGTTTTATGCCACAGCAGCAGAGGCTGAGGCCCTCCTTTGCCCCACACATTTTAAGCCTATTTCTGGTAGATAGTGATTTCTACCCCACCTGGTGCGAAAAGGCTTCAGACATAAAAATTAATGGTCCTTTTTCTCACTCCCCATCTGGAGTTTCCAGCTCCTTGGGCTTAACTGCTGCAGTTGTTAATACCCAAGAGCCCTATTCATGTGCTGAATTCTGGGAGCTGAAGGACTCTGAATGTGCATTCTGTTCTCTTTGCATAACTATCCTCCAGGTAATCAAGTCTTTTTCTCCAGAAATTGAGCTCCTTCTGACATGCAGATGAACTGCACTAGATGGGTCAGGAATTGGCTTGAGATGCCTAGATTCTTCCCAACTATTGCAATAAAGGTAGAATGGTCTAGTTGTGACCGACTGTAGGGGGCAGTGCTCATCTCCGTTTCTAAGCCAAAGAGCCGGTGTGTGTCCAAGGACAAGCTTCCATGGTCATGTGGCCAGCATGACTATACGCCGTAGCGCACGGAGTGCTGTTACCTTCCCACTGAAGTGGTACCTACTTATCTACTTTTAAGTGCTTTCAAACTGCTAGGTTGGCAAGAGCTGGGACAAGCAACGGGAGCTCACTCCGTCGCGTGGTCTCGAACTGCCAACCTTCTGGTCAGCAAGCTCAATAGCTCTGTGGTTTAACCCGCAGCGCCACCACGTCCCTACAACTATTGCAGTGCTTTCCTCTAAAAAGCAATTTCTCTATCAGCTTGACCCAGCTTCCATGGAAACCTCCAACAGCCTGCCTCTCTTCTGCAAAAGGGGTCCACTTGGAGAAACTGCTTGCCTGGGTCTGTGTGTTGATGTGAGATGGCTCATTGCACAGGTGGAAACTGGACTGGGGCATTCTGGGGCTTCCTCTTTGGGTAAGGCAGTACAGTTCTACATGCACTGCCTTCCCCAATGAGAGAAGACATGGAGACATGCGGTCAGCATTATGTGCCAAACTCATCAGGATTCTGTGGGCCAAGCAACACGTATGGTTAAGGCCATCCTTAAAGGGTGGGTTTAAAATCAGCAATGTCGCTTTTTCAGAAAAAAAAAACAGCTGGAGGAGGAAAGAACCTCACAAAGTTTTAACGACTCGACTTGTCCTTTCCTGCCAAAATTCACCCTTAACAAAATCCCCCCCCAAGCATTAGCAGATAGCCATGAGGCAAAGAGAGTTTGACCATAAGGAAGGCGGAGTGCCGAAGAATAGATGCTTTTGAATTATGGTGTTGGAGAAGACTCTTGAGAGTCCCCTGGACTGCAAGGAGATCCAATCGGGCAATCCTACAGGAATCTTATTAAATAGAAATGTGATACAAATAAGGTTGCTAATTTTTTTTCACTCATGGCAAGCGATTTGTGCATCGTTAGCCTAATAAACATTATTTTCAAAATTGTAAGCTCTGTGAGTCAAAGGCCCAAGGTTGCCAGCTTTCCAACCAGCCTGTGTAGCTGTGCCTTGGTAATAGTGATTTGATTAATATCAATGGGCAGGTGATAATAGTCATCTCCATACTGTGAAAAAGTTTCACCTGCTTGTGGCTTCAATTTTGGAAAGGCAATACTATACACTCAGTTCCAATTTGAGCTGATAAAAGCACAGCTACTGGTGCTGTTTAAAAACTTGGCCACCCTAAACGTAGAGGGAGTTTCGGGGAAGTCTGGTTCTCAGACATCAGAGGAGTCTTTCTGCCCAACAAGTCTACCTTCCTGCTTCCCACAGATCCATCTGTGAAATCCATAAGCAGGACTTCAAGGCGATAGCCCTTGTCTGGTGGTGCTGTCTAGCAAAAGGTATACTGCCTTGGAACATGGAAGCTCTGTGCTGCAACCATTCCTCAGAAATGTCTCCTCCACAAATGTGTCTAATCCCCTTTCAAAGCCACCTCCTGCCAACATCATGCCACAGTGTAAAGCAGCAGTGTTATGCGGCTGGAACGCTGGGCGGGACATCCGGGTGATCGACAGCCCGCCCATTGCGTTCTGCAGCGTTACGCCATTTGCGTACCTTACGCAAGCGGTGTAATTGGTTACACAAACGGCGTAACACTGGGGAACGCAACGGGCGGGCTGTCGATCACCCGGATGTCCCGCCCAGCGTTCCGGCCGCATAACACCGCTGGTGTAAAGTCACAGGAGCCCTGCCAGGTGAACAAGTGGGCAGCTCTCTTCCTTTGCCTTTCCTTTTGTCACACCTCATCAGGATCAGGCTCTGGTGCTTGCTGTACTTTACGAAGTATATTATGCATGATTTAGATTTTTTTAAAAAAAATTATTAGAGCACAATCCTAACCTGGAGTTAGGCTGGCACACTTAGGCCAGCAAAGTTTGGCCAGCACAAGGGACACCGTAAAGCGCGTTTGGACCACTCTCTGAATCAGGGAGGATGGCGCACGTCTGTGTGCTGGCCTCCCTGACTTCAAGATTGGTCCAAACGTACTTTACAGTGTCCCTTGTGCTGGCCAAACTGTGCTGGCCTAACTCCAGGTTAGGATTGCGCTCTTAGTTAAATAAAAAATAGTTAAAAAAAGAAAAAAGGAACGGGCTCTGGTATCAAGAAGAACAACCTGCCCTGAACCAAAACCAAAGCAAAGCAGCAGGGAAAATGTTCAACGGTGCCAGAAGCCCTCCACGGTGCTCCGAGGAGAGAAGCAGAGCCAGCCTTTCTGTTCTCATTTATTTCTCGGCTGTGGCAGCCCTCGGAGGCGCCGACTTCATTTTCCTGGAAGCCGGGCAGGCTTCTCCCGGTGTCACCGCGGCACTTCCGAAAGCCCTTGAAAGCCTCCAGAGCCGGAGACCCAGCTAAATGCTGATGCTCAATTATTAATTAGATGATTAGCATTTTGCTTTTATGCTTCACTTAGCCCTTAACTGGGAGTCTGCCTTTCCGATCAGCCGGCACAGCCGTCTTCCCTTCCTCGTAGCACTAATTTGTTAAGAAGGCTGTCCCTTTGCCTAGGAGCAAGAGAATCTTGGATGAATTATTTCTGCAGCACTCTCATGGCATTTGGAATACTCATGATTATTACGCACAGATCTGGCCTCATTCAACCTTAGCATCTCCATTGCACGGATCAGGAAACTGAGGCCCTTTGTTTTGTTGGCCCTTGGCTTGGTTTGACTGTGCCTTGAGCAGTCTCCAGATCACTCTTGGCACGGGAAGCTAAATAAATGGTAGGACAAATTTGCTTGCTACGTTTCCAGGTTGTATTTTTTTTTTACCATTTATGTAATTAACCAGTAACATATATTGTCCTGCATGGGATGGATAGAGTGGATGGAGGGATGTTCTTTTCCCTCTCTCCCAACACCAGAACCAGGGGACATCCACTTCAAATTGAGTGTTGGGAGAGTTAAAATGGATAAAAGGAAATACTTTTTTACCCAGCAGATAATTAATCTGTGGAACTCCTTGCCACAGGAGGTGGTGACGGCATCTGGTCTAGGTGCCTTTAAAAGGGGATTGGACAGATTTCTGGAGGACAAGTCCATTG
Organism: Lerista edwardsae; assembly: GCA_029204185.1. NCBI lineage: Eukaryota > Metazoa > Chordata > Lepidosauria > Squamata > Scincidae > Lerista > Lerista edwardsae. The sequence goes on from JAJKFI010000004.1 coordinate 1,551,435, forward strand.
TTATGTGGGCTGTAGGCCATGATGGGTTGTGCAACCTCCTTATATTAGTAGTAGGCTACTTCAGAATGCCAGATGCAAGGGAATGGCAATAGGATACAGGCATCTTGTTGTCTCGTGTCCATTGGGGTTGGGCCACATTGTGAAGGCCGGGTGATAGATGTGGGGCCAACTGTGCTACAGTGATTGTGGTAGTGGTAGACCAACAACAGAGTACACTGGTGATTCACCATCCACGTACACAATTGCAGAAGGCATGTTGCAGCCTTACATTCACTGACCGATCTGCGATCTGCCAGTGGTCTGATCATGACTAGGGTTTTTTGTTTGTTTGTTTGGTGATCAACACAGAACTCTAAATAATGAGAATTTCTACTGAAAACACTACATAAAACAAAATGTAGGTCAAAACATGAAAAAGCACCACTTTTGCTTATTTTGACTGACACAAATTTAGATCAATTTTACAAAGATAGCACCACTTTTGTTTATTTTTGACACTGTTTTGAGGAATCCACAAATCGTTTTCAGCAAGGGATCAGGAGGAGGAGTGGCAGAAACAGGAGGAAGCTTGCTTAAACTTGCTTAAACTTGCGTGTTCGAAGTTCAAAGTGCATGCTGGGGTGACTTTAATGGAATGTAGAAGTAGTAAGTAGATGATGCTTCAAGTAGCAATCAGGGTGCAGCTTGGGAATGTTTGAGCAGGTTATTTTGGGCTGGGCTGTGTGTGCCAATCATTTCTTGCCTTTGGGGCCATTCACCCTTATTTACTGTGGTGTTGGTACAATTTGCAATAAAAATTTGGATAATAAGACATAGTACTGCAATTTGCTATTTTAATCAAGAAATTTCAGAAACAAATATCACCAAAAACCTCCCACCCCTAATCATGACACAGGTGCAAATGAACATCTGCATCTGACCAACACACACACACACACACACACACACACACACACACACACACGGGTCACACGGGTATGTGACACATTTAGTTGTGCTCTTGTTATTTTCACTCTCAGTACTCAGTTCAATGGTAATCCTTAAGAAGCTCTCCATAAGGCAGGTCATGTTTGTTATCATCTCCCTCTTGTAGATAAGGGCTGGGAGAGAATGGCTTGCCTAAGGCAAGAGCACTGTAAAGATGAGTTTCAACTGGCATTTAAGAACTCAGGGGTTAAGCCAAAGGCCTTGCAGACAAGAAAGAGGGCTAGGAGGAGTTAATCTGAACGGAGGGGTACACTCCATAGAACAGCAGTTATTAAGCTTTCCCATCTCATGGCACACTGACACAAGGCTAACATTGTCAAAGCACACCATCAGTTTTTTGATAATTGACAAGGCACACTGTAGCACAGTTGGCCCCACATCTATCATCCGGCCTTCACAGTGTGGCCCAACCCCAATGGACCCTTCCACTCAGTGTATTTATTTAATAAAAATATGGATGTGTCCCGCTTTTCAGCCAAGAAAAAGTCACAAAGCCATGCACATAGCAAAAGACATAAATCAAGGGTTCCCTGTTCCCAAAGGGCTCACATTCTAAAACAGATGCAGGAGAGACACTTCCCTAGGGTGTGGAGGGACCGCTGCTCTTCCCCTACTAAACACCAGAGGAGCACAGCTTGAAAAAGTGCTTCTTTGCCCAATTAGTAGGAATTATTTGATTGATAATTACAGCCTGAAGACCTGAATCATAGGCTAAGGCCTGAAGAAGCTGCCCCCATACTAACACATCATTCTATGTCTCTGATGAATTGTTGTTGTTCAGTCGCTAAGTCGTGTCCGACTCTTCACGACCCCCTGGACCACAGCATGCCAGGCCTCCCTGTCCTCCACTAGCTTCCGGAGTTCGCCCAATTTCATGTTCGTTGCTTCGGTGACACTAACCATCTCATCCTCTGCCACCCCCTTCTCCTTTTGCCTTCCATCTTTCCCAGCATGAGGGTCTTTTCTAAAGAGTCCTCTCTTCTCATGAGGTGGCCAAAGTATTGGAGCTTCAGCTTCAGGATTTGTCCTTCCAGGGTGGACTTCCTGTAGGATTGACCAATTGGATCTCCTTGCAGTCCAGGGGACTCTCAAGAGTCTTCTCCAACACCATAATTTGAATGCATCTATTCTTCGGCGCTCTGCCTTTCTTATGGTCCAGCTCTCACAGCCATACATTGCTACTGGAAAAACCATAGCTTTGACTATGCAAATCTTTGTTGGCAGGGTGATGTCTCGGCTTTTTATTAAGTTGTCTAGGTTCGCCATAGCTTTCTTCCCAAGAAGTAAACATTTAATTTCATGGCTGCAGTCACCATCTGCGGTGATCTTGGAGCCCAGGAAAATAAAGTCTGTCACTGCTTCCATTTCTTCCCCTTCTATTTGCCAGGAAGTGATGGGAGTGGTGGCCATGATCTTAAGATGAATGCAGCATTGCAAATCACAGAGCCTGGGAATGGCCTTGGACATTTGCTCCATAAATGCAGCTGGTATTCAAATACATGCAATATGGAACAGCAGCACATGGTCAGCAGCACATTGGCATGATAATGCCAATAGTTATGAATAGAGCCTCTAATCTCATGTGTCATTTCTGTTTTAAGAGGGGTAAACATTCATTCTAGGGGCAAATCTCAGATTCAGAAAGAAAAAAAGCCTATTGACAACCTTGACACAAGCAGAACCACCACACAGCCCTCCCTCTTCCCAGCATCCCATCTTCCCATATTTTCAATATGGCTGCTCTAGGTGTTTTGCGACCCATCTGAAATTGGCTCGGGACCAGTGGTGTCATTCAAATGATTTAGGAACAAGAACTCACTTTTGATTGGCACTTGTCGGGAACCCGGAACCAGCCACTGAGCCCGTTAGGATCCGAAACGCCCGTTCTGGTCCATTCCCCCTGAATGACATCACTGCCTTCGCCCCCCTAGGAATCCGGAGTCGCTCCCTTTAACCCTCTGAGTGCCGGCCAACCAAGAAGAAAAGCTCTTTGCAGAGGAATTGGGAGGGGGGAGGAGGGAGAGTGAAGTGGGCGGAGTCAGCCCTAATTTTAACTAGTGGAACTGAGTTCCCCCACGTTCCCCCTGCATGACATCACTGCTCGTGACCCACTGGTGGGTCCCGACTTAGAGGATGGTTGACATATGCATAGTTCTTTGAATGCACATCCCCCTGACTTCAACGGCATCTGCTCCCTACAAAGTGCAACTAGCGTTGTGCACAACACAGGAACAGTGTTTCGCACAGCCCCTGCCCTCCCTTCACCCAAAGCTGATGCACTGACTTGATTATGATCAATGCCTGAGAAACCTCAGCTTGTATGAGTGGTGCCCCTTGCAAATGTTGCGCTAGCCGCCCTCCCCCCCCCCCCGGCCTCCTTGCATTGACAAATGGGAGGATGGACATCCTCCCGCAAAGGACTGGCAACGCTCGCCAAATCGGCACCATCCCGGGACCACAACATCCTGACTCCGATTTTAAAGGACAGAAGCTAATGCCTTTCTTTAGCCTCTTGCCAAGTATAATATAAGAGGCAAGCAGACAGCCCCAGAGGAACAGATGCAGCCAAAGGCCAGGGGCATTATATAAACAGCAGCGAGGAAGCAAGGAACATTTTCTATCGACTGTGATTAACTTGGCCATTAAATACACGGCAAGCCTTCCTGTAGCTTGCTGAAAGAGCTGCCATGAGAGCTTTTGCAGGGCATGCTTTAGTTTGCTTAGACCAGCAGCTCTCAAACCTTTTAGACTGGGACCCGCTTTTTAGAATGGCACTCGGGTGAGGACCCACCAGAAGTGATGTCATAGCCAGAAGTGACATCATCAAGCAGGAAGTGCCGTCAGGTCAGTGTGACATAATCAAATGACACACTTGGAATACAAACTGGCGTCCTTGGACGGCAGCAATTGCACCACCATGAAACATCCCTGACAGAAAGCAAGATTAGGACAAACTGTGTAAACTAAAAATTTTTTTAACAAAACCCGCACTTAAAAATTCGAACTGTTAACACTCACAAAAGGAATATAGCAAGAATAAGGTCTGCAGTTTCCAAGGTGGCTGCTCCCAGCTTTCTGGGACCCACATGACATCATGCCTGGACCCACCAAGTGAATACAGTTTGACACACAGTTTGAATAACACTGGTTTAGACATTTGGATTTTTGCACCCTACCCAACCTAAGCTCAAAGCAATATCCTGCACGTTGCATGTTTCCTCATTTAGAGCTGCCACCTTTTCCCCGGGTAGCAGAGCTGTCCCTTCAACCGCTTCAAAAGTTCAACAGGTGAAGCCTTCCTTATCACTTTGTCTTGTGGGAGAATCTGGGCTTGTGGCTCCTTTGTATTCCAGGAGATAAGAGGGAAGAGGAGTAATGATGCTAACAGTTTTATTGTACCAGGTCCTGCTTCTTATATCTTATTAGGAAAGTGGCCAGCGGTATCCCTGCCTCTGATGTGGGAGACCATCTTGAGGGGGACCTGCAGGCTTTGGGGGTGGTTCCCACAGAATGGATCCTCCTTTGTTTTCCTGTATCCCCTTCTGCTTGAATTTGCAGCTCTCCCCACCCACTGAAACCTGTCATCTCCATATTCTGCCTGTGATGCTATGATGCAAGCCTATTCCCACCAAGGAATTCCCACATTGATTCCCACATACATCCCCCAGCGTGTGAGCATTTGCATGTGAGCGGTTCCCAGCCCCCTGCCTTAGGCAGCATCCCCCCTCCATCCACATTCTGATGAGAAGGGATGCCCTTCATTGTGTGCCAGGAATTAGCACATCAGCACCCCTCTGAGGTCCATCCCCCCACCCCCTGAACACATCTGCACTCCAAAACAAGATGCTCCATTCTTCTATCCTGATCACGCAGCTAATCAGCTTATCCCCAGAGCTGCACCCAGCAGAAACTCTACAACTCCTTAAATTCAGGAGGATTTTGAGCAGCCAACAGGGGCTCTTCCTGCACACAACCTGTGTGTGTTGCAAGCAGACAGTCTCCATGCTGCTCTGGATCCCGAACAAGGCAACTCCAACATCCCCTTCAGGAGGGCAGGTAGCTATGCTGGGCTTGGAAACCTTTCAATTTCCCCGCTTGCCACCCCTGTCCCCTTCTTTTTCCCCATATGTAGTGAGTGGCAGCTGGGGTGGCAGAGCAGGGACCAGAGGCATAGAGGGGGATCACAGCACTAAGTTTTACAAGCAGATTCTCCCCCTCCTCTTCGGAGCTATTCATCGCCAGCGTGGCCTCTGTTTTGCTCTAGCCGCTGGGAATGGTTCCGAAGAGGAGGGAGCAGCTGCTTGCAACTTTAGTGTATGATCCCTCTCTAGGTATGCCTCTGGCAGGGACTCCTAAAAATCCATTCCCTTAAAGTGACCCTTTCCCCTTATTTCTGCACCTGCCGCCCAAACACAAACACATTTCACGCAACCACCCCAATAAAACAGGACACAGAAATGTATCTTTGTTAACACAGGTGAAATAGGTTAACACTATATTTTTACAATAGTTTATTACACATAATGAATAATGATAAGTTATAATGATAACAAAACTGGGATATTTGCTTTGAAGATAATCTCTTTCTGGAGGGAGGGGGGATTTTCTGCTGTGTGCTGGTTTGTTATATCCAGTCTTACATCCCTAATTGCTTCTAAGAGAGCAGTGGTCCCTAATCTGTGGGTTGGTACCCACCAATGGGTCGTGAGTCAATTTCAGGTGGATCACGAAGCTCCTGGAGCAGCCATATTGAAAAGATGGGAGGATGGGATGCTGGAAAGGAGGAGGGCTGTGGGGTTGTTTTGCTTGTGTCCAGGTTGTCAATAGGCTTTTATTCCTGTCTGATTCACTTTGCTATTGGAAAATGATAAATAACCCAACTGATGGTTGCATTCTCAGGAAAGCAGCAGGCTCTGGCATTACAATGATGTCTCCCTGTGCTCCTTCCCAGACCTGCACCAGGAAGCAGAGGCGGATCTACAGGGAGGGCAAAGCTCTAAGTTTTGCAAGAAGCCTTACCCTGTCATGTACATCCCTCCTCTCCCTTGCTGCTGTGGCCAGTAAGCAACGCCAAGATTGGCTAAAACGGTGCAGGAGAGGAGTGATTTCCACTGCAAGGTAAGGCTTCTTGCAAAACGTAGAGCTTTGCCCTCCCTTAGATCTGCCTCTGCCAGGAAGCACGTGCACAGGAGGGTTGGGGAGGGTGGGAGCAGAGTGAGATGAAGGAGAATTGGGGTGAGGGGAAGGTGGGGGTGGGAGGGCCAGTGAGCATACCAGCCTGGGAAGGGGGTGGGACTAATTTGGGCAACCTATCCCAAAGCCAAATCCCTGGCCCTGGCCCAGTTGGCCTTACCTGGGCTGCTTGGATCTGTGTCAATCATTTAACTGGTGCACATCCAAGTAGCCTTACTGAGGTAAATAATTCCCCTTACTCCAAGTGGTGTTGCAGCCACCTCCAACCCTGTGCTGGATACAGCACAGGCCAGCTGGCCTGCCATTAACAGGCGGTTAATGTTAAATGCTCTGCAGGTAGAAAACTAGCACATCAGGGATCTGGAAGCCTTACAAGAACATAAGAACATAAGAAGAGCCCTGCTGGATCAGGCCAAAGGCCCATCTAGTCCAGCTTCCTGTATCTCACAGCGGCCCACCAGGTGCCCCAGGGAGGCATGAGACAACAAGATGCTTGCATCCTGTTGCCACTCCCTTGCACCCAGTACTCTGAAGTAGCCCACCACCTTTGTAAGGAGGTTGCACAATCCATCATGGCCTATAGCCCACGATGGACCTTTCCTCCAGAAATCCGTCCAATCCCCTCTTAAAGGCATCAAGACCAGATGCCATCACCACCTCCTGTGGCAAAGAGTTCCACAAATTAACTACCTTCTCCCTGATGTCCTAGGATTTTGCTTCGGAAGCACTCAGAAATGGTACCTCTCCCTTTCAGGCAGATGTGAGACAGAGCACAATCCTAACCTGGAGTTAGGCCCGGCCAGCACAGTTAGTCCAGTTAGTCCAGCAAAGTTTGACTGGCACAAGGTCCACCGTAAAGCGTGTTTGGACCACTCTCGGAATCAGGGAGGATGGCGCATGTCTGTGTGCTGGCCTCTCTGACTCTAAGAGTGGTCCAAACATACTTTACGGTGTCCCTTGTGCCGGCCAAACTGTGCTGGACTAACTGTGCCGGCCTAACTCCGGGTTAGGATTGTGCTCACAGTGCTCTTCGCCACCTTAAAAGGCCCCTTCTTCATTCTGATGCTGAAATGTAGATCAGGCCTGAACTAATGCAGGTTAAATGCTCAAAATGCACTCAAAGTGATATATAAATGCAAAATAACAAGTTCACTGAGGATGAAAAAGAAGGGAAGTCATCCAGAAATCTGGGACAATGGGAAGGAACGAGGCCCTGGCAGATTCCTCAGTAATGCACTTCGCTGACTATCTAGGCCAAACAGGCAGGCTGACATCTCTGCTGTTTCCAGCCCTAAGCAAATTCGCTCAGGGTAGTGCAGCATCAAAAGAGTTCTAGCCCAATGCTGGCTTCCACCCCCAGCCCCACACCATACGCTTGCTACATTTATAGATCCCACATTTTAGATCATCAATGCTTATGAAGGATTAAAATCATCCAGTTAAGAGCCACTGTTCCATTGTTTAGCATAACTGGGTTGCCTAAAGGCAAAGGAAGTTGTCATCAGAAGAAGGTGATGGGCTTGTTTTCTTATATCCCATTGCACATTATGAAAAGGGATTCTGGTCACTTTGTGGGACCATAAGAACATAAGAATCTTATGTTTGGCCTGCTGGATCAGGCCAAAGGCCCATCTAGTCCAACTTCCTGTATCTCACAGCGGCCTACCAGGTGCCCCAGGGAGGCACGAAACAACAAGATGCTTGAATCCTGTTGCCACTCCCTTGCACCTGGTACTCTGAAGTAGCCTACTACTAATGTAAGGAGGTTGCACAATCCATCATGGCCTATAGCCCACGATGGACTTTTCTTCCAGAAATCCGTCCAATCCCCTCTTAAAGGCATCTAGACCAGATGCCCTCACCACCTCCTGTGGCAAAGAGTTCCACAGATTAACTACCCGCTGGGTAAAAAAGTACTTCCTTTTATCTGTTTTAACTCTCCCAACCCTCAGTTTTAGCAGATGCCCTCCTGGTTCTGGTGTTTTGAGAGAGAGAAAAGAAATCCCTCGATCGATTCTATCCCTTCCGTGCATAATTTTGGGAGGAGGGTTGAGACCTCGATTCCCCCTATTAAAATGTATCCGATGTGTCTAATTGCTGGAATTAGGCTCCCAGGTTCCAAAAGAGAAGGAGCAGCTTGTTTTATCTTGCACTCCAGTATTTATCTTGCTCTCTTGTATCAATTTTAAGAGGAATCACTTTCATAATGCTATACGAAGGGCAGCCAATGCTTGTCAGGCCAAAATGGGTGTATATAGATTGATTAATGCAGCCACAAAATGATCCACTTCTCTCACATTTGGTGGGAAGGTCCTTTAGGTCCGTCTTGGCTGTCTGTGACCTTCAAACATGAATTGAAGGCACGTTCCTTTTGAATTATAATTTGCATGGTTACATAAACGCAGTTGTAAGGCAAAAACATCATGAGTTGAATTAAAAATGTTTAAATTTAATGAATTAAATTCATTAACATTAACATTCATTAACTTTAATGAATTAACATTAAAGATGTTAAAAAGTACTCATTTATTAATGTGGCTATTCATAGAATCATAGAGTTGGAAGGGACCTCCAAGATCATCTAGTCCAACCCCTTCCTGTAGCAGGAAATCCTCCTAGAGCAGACGTCTTCCACCTTTTTCATGCATTGACCCCAATAAATAAATACATAAAGTATGGGGCATGAGTAGCTCCTCTCCGGGCTGGGGCTGCTGTCTCACAGCTCGGGACTTGCCCAGCCCATTGAGCAGGCCCTGCTTGGTAAAGCTCTAAGTGTTGCAAGAAGCCTTACCCTGTCGTGTAAATCCCTCCTCTCCCTTGCTGCTGTAGCCAGTAAGCAATGCCAAGATGTTGCTTTTCCCTGTGAGGACTGGCTAAAACGGTGCAGGAGAGGAGGGATTTCCACTGCAAGGTAAGGCTTCTTGCAAAACTTAGAGCTTTGCCCTCCCTGTAGAAACACCTCTGGTGACAAGTTTAATTTAGGGTTCATAGAAGGACTGGGCATAACAGCTGTCAGAGCAGTGAGACGCCACAACACCTGGTGAAGCTCTATCCAGCACTTCATCTCGCTGCTTGGGAAAGCTGCACCTATTGAATACCTGCCTGTCCTGATGCACTGAGCCTCTGCCAGAAACAAGGTTGAAAGAACAAGGCAAATACAATCAGTGAATGTCTACAACTTGCTCTATAGCCCCCAATCACACAATCCCATTCACAATCCCTATGAAATTTCGTCCCATTGCTAAGTTCAGGCAATATTAATGAATTTAATCTTTGCCCATGAGCTCAGAAATATGTTTAATCATTTTATTGCCACTTGATTTGAAAAAAAGAAATGTAGAAATCACTGTTTTAGGAGAACTGTGGTGCTTAAAACTAAACATTCATTCACCAACACCTGGCACAGTTAGGCCAGCACAAGGGCCATTGTAAAGCACATTTGGACCACTTGGGCAGTGCCATCCTACCTGTTACGTCGCATCAACAGTACTTCATCGCATCGACGCAATGAATATAGCACCGACGTGGGGACGCTGATTGGCACTCCTGCGCCGATCGCTCAAGCAACAGGACCGGCACTGCCACACCAGTCTCATTGTGCCCATACCAAGCCTACCTCATGTTGGCCAAAGCCAGCCAGCGTGAGGGAGGCTCCGTGTCCATTCGGACACGGGATTGCCAGGGGGAGAGGGGTTGGGGGCAGGACGTGGGCGGGCTTGGGATTCAGCCATAAGGCTGAATCCTACGCCCAATCAGGAGGCTGTGTGGCCCTGATTTGGGCCGCGTGGTCTCCTTGGATCTGCACCTGTTGTTTAGCAGGGGCAGAGCCGAGGAGTGCATTGGAGAGGCTGGAGCCTCCCCAACGGAAAGGGCATGCCCTTGCCGTTGGGAGGCTCCAGCCTCCACTATACTGCGCTTAGATTTGGCGCTGGCCGGCCGGCCTTGCCAAACCAGCGCAATATAGGATTGCGCTCTCATAGTCAGGGAGGATGGTGCACGTCTGTATGCTGGAGAGTGGTCCAAACATATATTGCAGTGTCCCTTGTGCCGGCCATACTTTGTAATAGTTCACTGAACTATTAATGTAGCGTTGATGCATCTTTGGGAATACTCCAGTCATTCATGATTAGACGAAGGGACATGCAACACATTTATTTTGTGTTTTCTTTGGCTTCTTTTTATTATTATTATTTTATATAGATAGATAGATAGATAGATAGATAGATAGATAGATAGATAGATA
>JAJKFI010000004.1:1561867-1587949 GCA_029204185.1 Lerista edwardsae
ATAGATAGATAGATAGATAGATAGATAGATAGATAGATAGATAGATAGATAGATAGATAGATAGATATGGGTAGGAAAAGGGGCAACATAGGGAAGGGGTGCAATGGTTCACACAGAAGGTACACATTGATTGCAGCTCATTCATCATCATTTCATTACTGTTTGAATACAATCTCATTCATCTCATGTATATTCAAAAACTATGCATACAAAACCTAATAACTCTTATTCCTCCTTCTTATTTATACAATTTTCTACAATCTACATTTTCTAACTATAAAATTTAGGTCTAATTTCTATTTTCTATTTCCCCCCCCCTTTCTATCCAATCGCAAAACAATCTCCAATACTCTTGTATCTTTGTTATATCTCCTTCTTTCATCCTTTCTGTTAAGACATCCATTTCTACAATTTCATCTATTTTCTCTACTAATTGGTTAATATTTGGAATCTCTTCATTTTTCCATTTCTGGGCATACAATAATCTTGCTGCTGTATTTACATGTATTATAATATGTTTCATAACCTTATCTTGTATATTACCCATCACATTGAGAAGAAATAATTCTGGTCAGTAATCTATATTCTCACTTTTCAGCATTTCCTGTAACATAGAATGGACCAAATGCCAAAAAATGTTTTGCTTTTTCACAAGTCCACCACATATGGTAAAAAGTTCCTTCTTTATCCTTGCACTAGCTTTTTGTTACCCGGCGTTGCCCGGGTAACAAATTCATCGGGACTGTCACCAATCATCTCACCGACCCTGAAAACTGTGGATTTGACACTAATGTTGGTCATTTTTGACATTTTATTTTTTGCCCCTTCTCACCCCCCATGCTGATGGGGGCCAAACTTGGACTTCAACTGCATCAGGAGCATCACCATTTGCCTTGGCAACCCCGGAAACTATGGATTCGACACCAATATCGGCCGTTTTCGATCATTTTTACACGGCACCCCCTCTGCACCCCCACCCCTGGGGGCACTAGGGGGGTCTGACCCCCACAGTGTTTCTTGCCAGAACGCAAGGCATATGTGTACCAAGTTTGGTGTCAATCGCTCCAGACGTTCCAGTAGGGCATGGCCGACGTTTTTGACCATTTTCACGTGGGGCCCCCCACGCACCCCCACCCCTGGGGGCACGAGGGGGGCCTGACCCCTGCAGTGTTTGTCGCCACACCGCAAGGCATGCGTGTGCCAAGTTTGGTGCCAGTCGCTCCAGGCGTTCCAGCAGGGCATGGCGGACGTTTTGTTTTGCACCCCCTCTCACCCCCCACAGCGAGGGGGGCCAAACCCAGATTCCAATGGCGTCGGGAGCATCACCGTTTGTCTCGGCGCCCCCGGAAACTATGGATTCAACGCCGATTTCGGCCGTTTTTCACCATTTTCATGTGGGGACCCCTGCGCATCCCCACCCCTGGGGGTGCTCAGACCCCCCCCCCAGTATTTGTTGCCAGGCTGCAAGGCATCTGCGTGCCAAGTTTGGTGTCAATCGCTCCAGGCGTTGCGGAGCCTATGTGGAACACACGTACGTACAAACGAACAAACGTACACACGCACGTTCTCTTTTATACAGTATATATATAGATTTCCAGCATTTATTCGAGGTATCTGGATACATTTTTGCTAATTAGTTTTCTTTGTCTTCAAAGGATTTCACAGGCTGGGATATTGTGTCCGTTGACAAACGTTCCATAGAAGCTGTCCTGTATGTCTGTATACATGAATTTACAGTAAGTCTACCTTCATTGTTTTGAGATTTAATTTCATTTTATTTAGTACCTTGATCTGTCTGGTTTGATCTGTTACCTCAGTTGTATTTGCCAGCTTAAATTATTTCTAAAGCTTTTGCAATTATATTGTGTTAGTTTTGAGTTGCAGCAAAAACTATACTCCTGTTAAGGAGCTTATAGCAACTCTCGAAGAACTGGACAGTGCTGATGTTAATGAATTGAGTGATGAAGAAGGGATTGATGACACCCAAGTTTTATTGAACGACTAGCTTTTTGTTACCCGGCGTTGCCCGGGTGTGTATATCTCCCATCCCTGACCCATCCCTGACCCATCTCCGAATTTTGGCCGTTTTCAACCATTTTCACCTGGGGCCCCTGCGCACCCCCACCCCCGGGGGCGCTAGGGAGGCCTGACCCCCAGAGTGTCTGTGGCCAGGCTGGAAGGCACGCGCATGGCGAGTCTGGTGCACATCGCTCCAGGCGCTCCAGGAGGGCATGGCAGATATAGTGTCTTGCACCCCTTCCCGCACCCCATGCCAAGGGGGGGCGAACCCGGACTCCGACGGTGTCAGGAGCATCGCCGCTCGCTCCAGCAACCCCGGAAACTATGGATGTGACGCCAATTTTGGACGTTTTCGACCATGTTCACTTGGGCCCCCCGTGCACCCCCACCCCCGGGGGTGCCACGGGGGTGTAACCCCCGCAGTGTTTGTCGTCAGGCCACAGGGTGTACGCGTTCCAGGAGGGCATGGCGGTTGTTGTGTCTCGCACCCCTTCCTGCCTGCCACGCCGAGGGGGGTGAACCTGAAGTCGCACAGCGTCGGGACCGTCGCCACTTGTCCCGGCGACCCCGGAAACTATGGATTCGACACCGATTTTGGCCATTTTCGACCATTTTTGCGTGGGGACCCCCACAAACCCCCCTGGGGGTGCTAGGGGGCCACAACCCCCGCAGTGTTTGTGGCCAGGCCACAAGGTGTATGCGTGCCAAGTTTCGTGTCGCTCGGTCCAGGCGTTCCAGCAGGGCACAGCAGCTGTTGTGTCTTGCACCCCTTCCTGCCCCCCACGCCGAGGGGGGGCGAACCGGAACTCGCACAGCGTGGGGAGCGTCGCCATCCGTCCCGGCGACCCCGGAAACTATGGATTTGACACCGATATTGGCCATGTTCAACCGTTTTCAAGTGGGGCCCCCCATGTACCCCCACCCCCGGGGGCGCTAGGGGGGCCCGAACCCCGCAGTGTTTGTGGCCAGGGTGCTAGGCTTCCGCATGCCGGGTTTGGTGCCAATCGGTCCAGGCGTTCCAGCAGGGCATGGCGGACACTGTGTTTCGCACCCCTTCTTGCCCCCCAGGTGGGGGGGGCGAACCAAGACGTCAGCTGCGTTGGGAGTGTCACCACTCATCTCGGTGACCCGGAAAACTGTGGGTTTGACTCCCAGCTTGGCCGTTTTTGACCGTTTTCATGTGGGGACCCCCTCAGACCCCCACCCCCGGGGGCGGTAGGGGGCCCCGACCCCCGCAGTATTTGCGGCCAGGCCTCTAGGCTTCCGCATGCTGAGTTTCGTGCCAATCGGTCCAGGCGTTCCAGCAGGGCATGGCGGACGCTGTGTTTCGCACCCCTGTTTGCCCCCCACATCGGGGGGGGGGGGGCTGAACCCGGACTCCAACGGCATCGGGAGGGTTGCCACTCATCTCGGCAACCCCGAAAACTACAGATTCGACGCCGATTTCAGACGTTTCCGACGATGTTCACGCGAAGACCCCTGCATACCCCCACCCCCGGGGGCGCTAGGGGGGTCTGACCCCCGCAGTGATTCCTTCCAGGCTGCAAGGTACGTGTGTGCCAAGTTTCGTGGCCATGGGTCAAGGCATGGAGACGTGTATAAGGAACATACACACACACACACACACACACACACACGTCCATTTTTATATATAGATACAGGAACGCTGCTAAAAGATATAGTGGGGACCTTTGAAATCCACACCTCTTCAGAACCAGAAACAGGAGCAGGACAGGCAGAACTGCCTTCTGTTTGCTACATTTATAGATCCCACATTTTCGTTCATCAGTGCTTATGAAGGTCTCACAGTATCATCCATTCAGAGTAACTATTCAATTCTATTCAAGCATAATGGGAGTATCTAAAGCAGTGGTTCTCAAAACGTTTAGCACCGAGACCCACTTTTTAAAATGACCATCTGTCCATGAGCCACCAGAAGTGATGTCAAGGCTGGAAGTGCCATCACTGTGACACCAGAGCCTGCTGATTTCCCGAGAATGCAGCAATAAGTTGGGTTATTTCTCAACCATTTTTCAATTTAGCGTATGCGAGTGTAATTTTGTTCTCTTAGCATGGAGAAAGTCTCTCTGTTTTTTTTTAACTCTTCTTAAAACTTAAAATTTTGTTTTGGTTGTTTTACTCACCCTAAGTAGTTTTCAGATGCAGTGAGAGAATGTTTAAGTTCAGTTTCCAGTGGTCAACTTTTGAATCAGTCAGGACCTCTGAATGGAATTTTATCAGGGGGGGGGGATTTTCTTTTTGTTCCCATCCAAATGGGAGCAAGGAGGGAGCAAAACGGAGCAGGAGGAGGTGGCAACAGCTGGAATAGTCATAGAATCATAGAGCAGGAAGGAACCTACAAGGTCATCTAGTCCACCCCCTGCCTGTAGCAGGGAGGATCAGTCCAGTGTGGGGGAGAGGATGAGGTGGCAGCTTCTACCGCTGCATCTTGAACCCCCTCTGGAGCCAGGTGGCTCGACATGGGCCTCCCCAATTCTGCCACCGTTCAAACAGTGTGCAGAGCTGAGGAGATCTATTGCCAATGGCTGCAAATGCTCTCCTTCCCCACGGAGGCCAGTAGCCTAGGCAGCCTCAGCATGTGGTGGTCACCCACTTTGGTGCCACTGCTCCTCTGGGCACGAGAACCCTTACGATTAGGCTGCCCGTAATTTGCTTTGATCTCTTACTTTGATCTCCTACTCTTACCTCTTAAAAGAATTTTTTAAACTTTTAAACCTTACTATCTTCATGCTGGTTTTATATTTGGGATGTCCTGCTCTTTTTATGGTTGTTATCATTTTAATTGTGTTTTAATTGATTTTAATTTTTAATATGTTATTTTAAATGTTCTCAACCTTTGTAAACCGCTTTGGATTTTAGCAAAGCGGTATATACATCTAATAAATAAATAAATACTTCAATTGAATTTCCCACATACATTATATCTAACACTTTTACCATTTCATTGTGTTAGTTATGAGTCGCAGAAAAAACTGTATTCCCGCGCAGGAGCTCATAGCAACTCTGGAAGAATTGGACAGTGCTGAGGCTGAGGCTGTAATTATTCCTCCTGATGTTCACGAACTGACGGATGAAGAAGGGATTGATGACGCCCAAGTTGTATTGGATGATACAGGAGCGCTGCCAAAAGATATAGTGGGGACCATTGAAATCCACAACTCTTCAGAACCAGAAACTGGAGCAGGACAGGCAGAATTGCCTTTGACAAGTGAACACCATCAGCCAATGAAAGGTAAACGAAAACGTTCTCAAATATCCAGAAATGATCCGCCAACACCAAAATGGGAAAAAAGGAAACCCAAATTTCAAACCTTACCTGAAAACCATGAAAAACGCTCACTAGAAACTTTAGAAAACCAATATGGATCCTTCTCACCAACAGATGTTGCCTTACTGTTTATTGATGAGTCAATGCTCACTCTGTTGGTCGACTTTTCAATTAAATACGCACGTGATAAAAATAATCATGCCTTCTCCGTAACCAAGGCAGAAATGAGAAAATTTATCGGCATACTCTTACTTACTGGTTACCACTGCTTACCTCAGACTCATTTTTACTGGAGTACGGACAGGGACAAAACTGTTCCTATAGTTGGAGAAACAATGTCAAGGACCAGGTTTCAAGAAATTAAAAGTTTTCTTCATCTATCGGACAACAGCAAGCTGGACCCCCGAGACAAGTTTTCCAAATTGCGTCCATTTTTTGACGAGCTGAATAAAAAGTTTGCACAGTTTGGCGTATTCTCTTATCAATTGTCAATTGATGAGCAAATGGTGCCATACTTTGGGAAACATTCCGCTAAGATTTTTGCTTACAGAAAACCGATCAGATTTGGTTACAAACTCTGGTGTTTGGCATCTTCAAGTGGGTACTTGTACCAGTTCATCCCATATGCCGGAGCCAGTGGAGCCAAAAATGATGGTCTCGGGCTTGGCGAAAGAGTCGTCCTGCAGCTCCTGGAGGCAACAGCCACCAATCCAAAGGAGCACGAGATCTTCTTTGACAGCTTCTTTTCCAGCTACACCCTTATGAGTCTTTTGACCGATAAAGGTTTCTGTGCAGCTGGGACCATTCAAGAACACCGCCTGACGGGATGTGATGTCCTTCCAAACTGCAAAGAAATGCAAAAAACTCCCAAAGGGACCTATGATTATGCAGTGGACACCAAGAAGAACATATTTGTGACTCGATGGCACGACAACGCTGTTGTCACTGTGATGTCCAATTTTAGTGGACTGGAGCCTGTACACAGGGTGAAACGCTACAATCGAAAAACCAAAAAAGTTGACATGCTGCCCCAGCCACACGTCGTCAGAGAGTATAATCACGGGATGGGAGGAGTAGATTTGCACGACAACGCCATTGCCAATTACCGCATCAGTATCCGTGGTAAGAAATGGTGGTGGCCTTTGTTTATCAATGGAATCGACAGTGCCGTTGTCAATGCCTGGAAGTTCTATGGTCTAGTTACAAAGTCAAAAATGTCTCAAATACAGTTCAGGGCAGAAGTTGCGCTGTCCTTCATGCAAGCTGAAGTGGAGCCTCAAGATGATGAGGAAGAAGATGAGGTAGAAGAACGAACAGCCCACAACGTAGCACAGAAAAAACCCCTTTTTGGCCTCCTTCCTGCCAGCATCCGTTATGATGGGATGGGCCATTTATTGAAAAGAGATGACCATGGAGGCAGAAGGAGATGTAGACAGTGTAAAACCCATACTGTTTACAGGTGCACAAAATGTAAAGTTGCCATCCATAAAGCTTGCTTTGAGATTTTTCATGAGAAAACAAAATCTTGATATTTCAAAAATGATGAAAATGCCTTCATTGTGCTCTTTTTGCATGCAAAGGGTTTTGAAATAGATTTCTGAGTTTTTTGTTACTTAAACTTGTTCTTTTGAAATAATTTCTTGTAGTAAATAAAGAATCCTCTTTTTTGCATCTAATCTCCCAAAGATGTGTCAATGCAACATTCTGTACCACCTGTCATGATGCCATTAAAAAACAAGTGCACGCGCGTGCAAACTCACACACACACACAACCTGGAGTTAGGCCGGCACAGTTAGGCCAGCAAAGTTTGGCCAGCACAAAGGCCACCGCAAAGTATGTTTGGACCACTCTTGAAGTCAGAGACGACAGTACACAGATGTGCACCATCCTCCCTGACTCTGAGAGTGGTCCAGACACACCTTACAATGGCCCTTCTGCTGGCCATGCTGGCCTAACTATGCTGGCCTAACTCCAGGTTAGGATTGTGCTCACACACACAGTTGTACACAATTTCTAAGCTTGAGCAGAAATTTAAGATCAGGGGCACTAACCGGACCAACGTATTTTTTTTAACACTGATTCCTTTTCATTCTCATGCTGCAGATGTAGACCAGGCCTGAGATAATACATGTTAAAAGCTCCAAATGGACTCAAGTGCTATATAAATGCAAGATGACTGGCTTACAGAGAATGAAAGAAGGCAAGTCCATCCTCCCAGGAATCTGGGACAATGGGAAGGAATAAGGCCTTTTCTGAACCCTCCTTGAAATATCACAGCTAGAAAGCAATGCACTTCGCTGACTATCTAGGCCAAACAACAGGCAGGTTGACATCTCTGCTGTTTCCAGCCCTAAGCAATTTCGCTCAGAGTTAGTGCAGCATCAAAAGAGTTCTAGCCCAATGCTGGCTTCCACCCCCAGCCCCACACAATACGCTTGCTACATTTGTAGATGCCACATTTTAGATCATCAGTGCTTATGAAGGTCTCACAGTATCATCCATACAGAGTAACTATTCAATTCTATTCAAGCATAATGGGAGTATCTAAAGCAGTGGTTCTCAAACCTTTTAGCACCAGACCCACTTTTTAGAATGACAATCTGTGTCCAGGACCCACCAGAAGTGATGTCATGGCCGGAAGTGCCGTCATTATGACTCCAGAGCTTGCTGGCTTCCTGAGAATGCAGCAATACGTTGGGTGATTTCTCAACCATTTTTCAATAGCAAAGTGAATCTGAAGGGGGGGGGGAGCCTATTTACAACCTTGACACAAGTAAAACAACCACACACCCCTCCCCCTTTCCAGCATCCCATCCTCCCATATTTTCAAAATGGCTGCCCTAATGCTTCAGGACCCAATTGGTGGGTCCCAACCCACAGTTTGGGAACCATTGATCTAAAAGTAAAGAAAGTTGTCTATCAAAATAAGGTGATGTGGGATTGTTTTTCATGTCCCACTAGACATTATGAAAAGGGACTGATATACTAGTCACTTGGGGGGCAGGACTGAGACTTGGGTTCTCCCTCTTAAAATGAATCTGGTGTATATAATTGCTGGAATTAGATTCCCAGATTCCAAAAGAGGAAAAAAAACAGCCTGTTTTGTCTGGCACACCCCAGCAGCCTCTCGTATCAGTTTTAAGAGGAATCATTTTCATCATGCTAAACGAAGGATACCAGGTGCCTATCAAGCAAAAATGGGTGTATCTATTGATTAATGAAAATTGCAGCAACAAGACAATCAACATCTCCCACATGAGGTACTTGGGGTGCAATCCTAACCTGGAGTTAGGCAGGTACAGTTAGGCCAGCAAAGTTTGGCCCTCATAAAGGCCACCATAAAGTGCATTTGGACCACTCTCAGAGTCGGGGAGGAGGGCGCACATCTGTGTGCTGGCCTCTCTGACTCTGAGAGAGGTCCAAACATACTTAACTGTGTCCCTTGTGCCAGCCTAGGTTTGCTGGCCTAACTGCGCCGGCCTAACTCCAGGTTAGGATTGTGCCCTCAATATGTGTGACCTCTGGTAATAAAAAAGCAGCACCTATTGAATCTCTGCCTGTCATGACGCACTGAGCCTCTGACAGAAAAAAAGGTTGAAAGAAGGTTGAAAGAGAAAGCAAATTCAATGAGTGAACATCTGCAACTTGCTCTATAGCCCCCAATTCACCAATAGTGCCCCACGACCTGTCTTGCCAATTATGCATTCACACTACCTTAGCGAATATATGTTTTATTGTTAACAGTTCAATGATTCAAAAAAAGTTTAATCATTTTATAATGATTAAACCTCCAGTTTGTATTTTTTCCCATTGAATGTGACCTCTGTTGTTTCCTGTATCACCTTCCGCTTATATTTGCACCTACCCCATCCATCAAATGCCATCCCAGTATTCTTCCTATGATATTAGCAATCACCTGCATGGTGTCTGCATAAAAGTCAAATGCAGCCTCCTGCTCCTGTATGCTTTTGCTGTGATGCAACCCTATTCCCATACATCCCCCAGAATGTGAGCATTTGCATGTGAGCGGTTCCCAGCCCCCTGCCTTAGGCAGCAGCCCCTCTTCATCCACATTCTGATGAGAAGGGATGCCCTTCATTGTGTGCCAGGAATTAGCACATCAGCACCCCTCTGAGGTCCATTCCCCACCCCCTGAACACATCTGCACTCCAAAACGAGATGCTCCATTCTGATCACGCAGCTAATCAGCTTATCCCCAGAGCTGCACCCAGCGGAAACTCTACAACTCCTTAAATTCAGGAGGATTTTGAGCAGCAAACAGGGGCTCTTCCTGCACAAAACCTGTGTGTGTTGCAAATGGAATGAAACTCCATGCTGCCCAAGAACCTCTGGATCCCGAACAAGGCAACCCCTTCAGGAGGGCAGGTAGCTTGGAAACATTTCACTTTCCCTCTTTGACACCCCCTTCCCTTCTCTCTCCCCATCTGCGGTGGCTAGCAGCTGGGGTGGAAGAGCAGGGACTCCTCAAAGCTTTTCGTGATTTAATACTAGCAATTTAGCTACTAACAATGCAATTGCAATGAACTATTGCAACTAATTCTGCAATTTAGCATATGCAAGTGTAATTTTGTTCTCTTAGCATGGAGAATGTCTCTCTGTTTTTTTTTTAACTGTTCTTAAAACTTAAAATTTGGTTTTGGGTGTTTTGATCACCCTAAGCAGTTTTCAGATACACTGGGAGAATGTTTAAGTTCGGGTTCCATTGGTCAACGTTTGAATCAGTCAGGACCTCTGAATGGAACTTTTTCAGGGGGGACAAATTTTATTTTGGGTCCCATCCAAATGGGAGCAAGGAGGGTGAAAAACAGAGCAGGAGGAGGTGGCAACAGCTGGAATAGTCATAGAATCATAGAATCATAGAGCAGGAAGGAACCTAGAAGGTCATCTAGTCCACCCCCTGCCTGTAGCAGGAAATCCTTCTATCACATCTCCTGCAAGCTGAGAATGGTCCAAACGCACTTTACAGTGGCCAAACCTTGTCTGGCCAAACTTTGCTGGCCTAACTGTACTCCAGGATAGTATTGCACTCTGAATGCCTGCAACTTGCTCTCTAGTCCCCAATTGCATGTTCTCATTCACATATCGTGACCCATGAAATGTCTTCCCAATGAAGCATTCACATAACCTTAGTGCATTTAATACTTTTTTATTGTTAATAGTTCAATGATTTCAAAAATACTTTTAATCATTTTATTGCCGCTCGATTATATTTTTAACAAGAAATGTTGAAATCACCGTTTTAGGGGGAACAGTGCTGCTTTGAACTAAACATTCAGTCACCACCCTCGAAATGAAATTATAGCCAAATGTTTGGCATAACGTTGAAGGTTGATAACTCCTTATTCATTGCAGAGGCAGATCAAAGGGAAGGCAAAGCTCTAAGTTTTGCAAGAAGCCTTACCTTGCAGTGGAAATCACTCCTCCCCTGCACTATTTCAGCCAATCCTCACAGGAAACAGCAACATCTTGGCGTTGCTTACTGGCTACAGCAGCAAGGGAGAGGAGGGATTTACATGACAGGGTAAGGCTTCTTGCAACACTTAGAGCTTTGCCCTCCCTGTAGATCCGCCTCTGATTCATTGCAATTCACTGTAATCCTGTGGGTCCCAAAAGTATTAGCATCAGGACCCACCTAAAAAAAGTGTCACTACCAGCTCCTCAAGCCTCTGTGGCTATAATGGTGAGTGGGCAGCAGTCCTCCCTCCCCTTCATGTAGCAAGTGGTTTAACCCTTGGTGCACATCTGCCTTGCAGGGGCGTAGCTAAAGAAGTGCATGGGGGACATGATTGAGACATACAAAATTATGCATGGAAGGGATAGAGTCGATAAAGGGATGTTCTTTTCCCTCTCTCAAAACACCAGAACCAGGTGGCATCTGCTAAAACTGAGGGTTGGGAGAGTTAAAACAGATAAAAGGAAGTACTTTTTTACCCAGCGGGTGGTTAGTCTGTGGGACTCTTTGCCACAGGAGGTGGTGATGGCATCTGGTCTGGATGCCTTTAAGAGGGGATTGGACGGATTTCTGGAAGAAAAGTCCTTCGTGGGCTATAGGCAATGATGGGTTGTAACCTCCTTACATTGGTGGTGGGCTACTTCAGAGTACTGAGTGCAAGGGAGTGGCAACAGGATCCAAGCATCTTGTTGTCTCATGCCTCCCTGGGGCACCTGGTAGGCCGCTGTGAGATACAGGAAGCTGGACTAGATGGGCCTTTGGCCTGATCCAGCAGGGCTCTTCTTATGTTCTTATGTTCTTAAGGGCAGGGGGTGCAATTGCACTGGGCAACAAGCTATAGGGGGACAACAAGCTGAGTTTGATCTTAGTGGCCAAAATTGTGAAAATATTGGTAATAATACCATCATGCTATATATCATTGGAAAGATAATTCAATGCAGAATGCAATGAAACGAACCAGAGTGTAATATCTTTATCAAAGGTTACGTCTAAAACCCCAGAGAAAACGAAAATGCGAACGTGATGTCACTTCCTGTTGTGACGTCACTGCCGGGGCATCATTTAGCCCTCTGTGCTGGGCTACACCTTCAGTAGCTACGCCCCTGCTGCCTGGTTAAGTTTTGCAACCCTCCCAAAACTGGGCCATGACTTCCTGGCGGGCCGTTTAACTGAATCGTGTCAGAGAAACCCAAACAACTTTACTGAACTGTTACAAGTAGTGTTGATTTGATGCTCCTTTGGGAGTACCCCAGTCATTCATACCCCAGACCAAGAGACGTGTCTCAACCTGTTCCAACTCATGTGTTCTGTCTTCAAATTATTTCACAGATCCATTTCCTGTGTCGGTTGATAAAGGACTACGTTCCACTGAAGCCCTACAGTATATGTGTGTGTGAGTTCACAGTAAGTATGCCTTTATTTCCCCCCCCCCCACATAATATTTCATTTCATTTCGGGCCCAAACCTGAGGGCCATAATGTTGGTGACACAGCTGTATCGCTGGCTAAAAGTGTCACGAACATCCGATAAAGCACATTTGTGACACTGTGGTGGGAGGGAGTGCTGACACTGGGCTGGCGCTAGTTAGCACTGGGCTCAGTGCCAAACAGAAGGGCCACCAGGGCTCCAGCATAGCCGGCAACCTGTAAGAGGATTCGGGGCAGGGGGAGAGGCGGGGAGTGGGTGGAACTGAGCAAGGGAGGGGAGGAGGATCGGTCCAGTGTGGGGGAGAGGAAGTGGTGGCAGCTTCTACCGCCGCATCTTGAACCCCCTCCAGAGCCAGGTGGCTCAACATGGGCCTCCCCAATTCTGCCACCATTCAAACAGTGTGCAGAGCTAAGGCGATCTATTGCCAATGGCTGCAAATGCTCTCCTTCCCCACGGAGACCCCGGCAGTAGCCTAGGCAGCCTCAGGATGTGGTGGTCACCCACTTTGGTGCCACTGCTCCTCTGGGCACGAGAACCCTTACGATTAGGCTGCCCGTAATTTGCTTTGATCTCTTACATTGATCTCCTACTCTTACCTTTTAAAAGAATTTTTAAAACTTTTAAACCTTACTATCCTCATGCTAGTTTTATATTTGGGGTGTCCTGCTCTTTTTATGGTTGTTATCATTTTAATTAAAATTGATTTTAATTTTTAATATGTTATTTTAAATGTTCTCAACTTTTGTAAACTGCTTTGGATTTTAAAAAAGTGATATAGACATCTAATAAATAAATACTTCAGTGGGATTTCCCACATACATTATATCTAACACTTTTACAATTTCGTTGTGTTAGTTATGAGTCGCAGAAAAAACTATACTCCCGCGCAGGAGCTCATAGCAACTCTGGAAGAATTGGACAGTGCTGATGCTGAGGCTGTAATTATTCCTCCTGATGTTCACGAACTGACGGATGAAGAAGGGATTGATGACGCCCAAGTTGTATTGAACGATACAGGAGTGCTGCCAAAAGATATAGTGGGGACCATTGAAATCCACACCTCTTCAGAACCAGAAACTGGAGCAGGACAGGCAAGTGAACACCATCAACCAACAAAAGGTAAACGAAAACGTTCTCAAATCTCCAGAAATGATCCGCCAACACCAAAATGGGAAAAAAGGAAACCCAAATTTC
This sequence comes from Lerista edwardsae, assembly GCA_029204185.1. Lineage (NCBI taxonomy): Eukaryota > Metazoa > Chordata > Lepidosauria > Squamata > Scincidae > Lerista > Lerista edwardsae. The sequence goes on from JAJKFI010000004.1 coordinate 1,575,272, forward strand.
AAACCTTACCTGAAAACCATGAAAAACGCTCACTAGAAATTTTAGAAAACAAATACGGTTCCTTCTCACCAACAGATGTTGCCTTACTGTTTATTGATGAGTCAATGCTCACTCTGTTGGTCGACTTTTCAATTAAATACGCACGTGATAAAAATAATCATGCCTTTTCAGTAACCAAGGGAGAAATGAGAAAATTTATCGGCATACTCTTACTTACTGGTTACCACTGCTTACCTCAGACTCATTTTTACTGGAGTAAAGATCGCGACAAAGGAGTTCTTGTAGTCAGAGAAACACTGTCAAGAAACAGGTTTCAAGAAATTAAAAGATTTCTTCATCTATCAGACAACAGCAAGCTGGACCCCCGAGACAAATTTTCCAAATTGCGTCCATTTTTTGACCAGCTGAATAAAAGGTTTGCACAGTTTGGCGTATTCTCTTATCAATTGTCAATTGATGAGCAAATGGTGCCGTACTTTGGGAAACATTCCACTAAGATTTTTGCTTGCAGAAAACCGATCAGATTTGGTTACAAACTCTGGTGTTTGGCATCTTCAAGTGGGTACTTGTACCAGTTCATCCCATATGCCGGAGCCAGTGGAGCCAAAAATGATGGTCTCGGGCTTGGCGAAAGAGTCGTCCTGCAGCTCCTGGAGGCAACAGCCACAAATCCAAAGGAGCATGAGATATTCTTTGACAGCTTCTTTTCCAGCTACACCCTCATGAGTCTTTTGACCAATAAAGGTTTCTGTGCTGCTGGGACCGTTCAAGAACACCGCCTGACGGGATGTGACGTCCTTCCAGACTGCAAAGAAATGCAAAAAACTCCCAAAGGGACCTACGATTATGCAGTGGACACCAAGAAGAACATATTTGTGACTCGATGGCACAACAATGCGGTTGTCACTGTGATGTCCAATTTTAGCGGATTGGAGCCTGTACACCGGGTGAAACGCTACAATCGAAAAACCAAAAAAGTTGACATGTTGCCCCAGCCGCACGTAGTCAGAGAGTATAATCATGGGATGGGAGGAGTAGATTTGCACGACAACGCAATTGCCAATTACCGCATCAGTGTCCGTGGTAAGAAATGGTGGTGGCCTTTGTTTATCAATGGAATCGACAGCGCCGTTGTCAATGCCTGGAAGTTCTATGGTCTAGTTACAAAGTCAAAAATGTCTCAGATACAGTTCAAGGCAGAAGTTGCACTGTCCTTCATGCAAGCCGACTTGAGCTACCAAGAAGAAGAGGAAGAGCCAACAGCCTGTGACGGGGAGGCTGCAATGGGGAAGCGTTGTAGAATTTCTCTTCCTCCCCCTGCCTTACGTTATGATGGAAGGGGCCACATTTTCAAAAGAGAAGACAGCAGGCAAAGGTGCCGAGTGTGTAAAACCCATACTGTTTACAGGTGCAAAAAATGTCAAGTTGCCGTCCATCTAGCTTGCTTTGAGATTTTTCATAAGAAATCGAAATCCTGATGTTCTTAACTATATTATTATTTGCCTGTAAACCGCTTTGCGAACTTCCTGTTGAAAAGTGGTACATCAATACTGTTATTGTTGTTGATGACATTCCACAAATGATTGCATGTGTGCTCTTTTTGCATTCATAGCGTTTTAATATATGTTTCTGTGGGTTTTTTCTTTCATTATCGGTTTGTTCTTTTGAAATAAATTGCTGTAGTCAATATAATAATGAATCCTCTTTTTTGACCTGAAATCTCCCACAGTTGTGTCAATGCAATATTCTCTACCAGCTGTCGTGATGCCAGTAAAAATTTTTGAGAGGCAATGTTATTTCATTTTATATCCCCTATGAAAGAAATTTAAACAAACAAAAAATGGACTTTACACTTTTTCGAAGCCTGAGCAGAAATTTCCAATCAAGGGTATTGAACCAACATTTTTAACATTGATTCCATTTGCTAGAGACCATTCAGTCATCAGGGGTTAGCAAGGTAATGGCTCCTCCTGCTGGTAGTTAAAGAAATAACCATGGACACTTTCTGTGTATCAATTACATCAATCATTCCGGCTCAGTGGCTCAGGATTCATGATGATTTTGTTGTTGTTGTTCAGTCGCTAAGTTGTGTCCGACTCTTCGCAACCCCATGGACCACAGCATGCCAGGCCTCCCTGTCCTCCACTAGCTTCCGGAGTTCACCCAACTTCATGTTCGTCGCTTCGGTGACACTATCTAACCATCTCATCCTCTGCCGCCCCCTTCTCCTTTGGCCTTCAGTCTTTCCCAGCATGAGGGTCTTTTCTAAAGAGTCCTCTCTTCTCATGAGGTGGCCAAAGTATTGGAGCTTCAGCTTCAGGATTTGTCCTTCCAGGGAGCAATCAGGCTTGACTTCCTGGAGGATGGCCCGATTGGGTCTTCTTGCAGTTCAGGGGACTCTCAAGAGCCTACTCAAACACCATACTTCAAAAGCATCTGTTCTTCAGCACTCTGCCTTCCTTATGGTCCAGCTCTCACAACCATACATGACTACTGGGAAAACCATAGCTTTGACTAGGCGAAACTTTGTTGGCAGGGTGATGACTCGGTGTTTTATTAAGTTGTCTAGGTTCGCCATAGCTTTCCTCCCAAGAAGTAAACGTCTTTTAATTTCATGGCTGCAGTCACCATCTGCGGTAAGCTTGGAGCCCAGGAAAATAAAGTCTGTCACTGCTTCCATTTCTTCCCCTTCTATTTGCCAGGACGTGATGGGAGTGGTTGCCATGATCTTAGTTTTTTAATGTTGAACTTCAAGCCAATTTTGGCACTTTCCTCTTTCACCCTCATCAGAAGGTTCTCACTTTCTGCCATGAGAGTGGTATCGTCGGCATATCTGAGGTTGTTGATATTTCTCCCAGCACTCTTGATTCCAGCTTGTGAGTCATCCAGCCCAGCCTTCCTCGCAATGTACTCTGCATATAAGTTAAATAAGCAGGGTGACAGTATGCAGCCTTGTCGTACACTTTTTCCTGTTCCATTATTCTGTGATGGGACCAGGGCAGTATTATCCTATTAGGCTGAGTAGGCTGAAGCCAAGGGGCCCCACAAGGACTAGGGCCCATCAAGATGGCATGTCGAGAAATCAGCCTAATGCATGGGTTTCCAGAGCTGCCCCCCCCCCGGGGACTCCCCTCCAGCCCACCAACCCACCAGCTGGCAAGAGACTACAGCAAGATTGACCTTGGAAGGGTGAGGCTTGCAGGGCCCTCCAAGAACCACATGGGGCAAGCCCTGCCTCCAGGGATTGAGATGGGCTGCAGGTGGAGGCTGCATTGCTGGGGAGCTTCCATGCAAGCCTGGCTCTATTTGTGAGGGGTTTTTTTTCCCCTTTGGGGGCATAACTTAGAAGTGCCTGGCTTCTCCGTTTCATGTCCCTCAGATTTCTGCCTGTGTTTCTTCTGTTTTAGGAGTGGGGTGGGTAGAGAGCTTCTATGGAAGCCTGGATTTGTTTGTGAGGAGAGGTCCACCTGCAGCTGGATTGCCTAAGGTTCGGAGTTGGCTGCAAAGATGGGCTTGTGTCAGTGATGTCATCTAAATGATTTAAGAACAGGTACTCACTTTTGATTGGCATGTGTCGGGACCCGCCCACCAGAAGTGATGTCATAAGCCGGAAGTGATGTCGTGGCAGGAAATGACAGGAAAAAAGCCCTTTTTGAGGCCTCAGACCATTTTAAACTGACCCAACAGTTGCAACAGCATTCCACAGCACCCCCAGAACATGTTAAGGACGCCTGGCATCATGTTAAAGTGACCCAACAGTTCCAAAAGTATTCGAGAGCAACCCCTGAGCAGCTCATTTTTCAGTGGGAAGGCAAGGCAAGGCCTGGCCTGGCTTGGGAAGGCAAGTTAAGTTTTAAAAAGCCACCAGCTCATTTCAGCAATTCCAAAATCTTTTCGAGACAAATTCCAAAATCCCCCCCACCCCCAGGAACTGCCGCGCCTCCTTTGGAGAGGGAGCCCCAGGCAGCCTACCTGCTCATGCTGCTGCTGCCATCAGTCTCCCTCACTTCGCTTCACTCTGCTCCGCTCGCTGCCAGGCAACTCAAACATGCAGGAAATTCAAACGTTGCAAGGGGCAGAGCAGAGCGCTGATGGAGTCGATGAGTGGGCGGGCAAATGGGCGGGGCCAACCCTAATCCTAGGAATGGGTACTCACGTACCCCCGCATACCCCCTACATGACATCCCTCGCTTGTGAGTGTGTGTTTGTGTGTGCGTGTGCGTGTGCGTGTGTGCGTGTGTGTGTGTGTGTGTGTGTGTGTGTGTGTGTGTGATAAGAAGGCAGTAGAGGGGGAAAAGCAATGCATTAGCTGAGCTGCAGATGCCTTATTTGCAAAGGGGGGGAGGAAAACCATACCCGCTCACCTGCCCGTCCACCAGGGGCTTCCATTTAGGGTGGCAGAAGCTTTCCTGAGAAGAGTTTCAGAGGGGGCCCAAAATATTTGAAAGCCTAGGGGCCCGGCACTGGTTAATTTGACCCTGGATGGGACAGATAAAAAGGAAGGCACAAGCTATCAGTAGGGGTGTTGTTGTTGTTGTTGTTGTTGTTGAAAACTGCTTTTTGGTGATTAAACACCTCCTTACGGTGGTTAAAATATCTGAATAAAAACACAAACTACCACATTTTGGTGATGAAGATATTTTCCAGAAATTAAAATAGACTACTTTTCCAATTAGAAATAATACTCTGGGCACAGTCCTAAACTGAGTTAGGCTGGCATAAGCTAAGCCAGCAAAGTTTGGCCAGCACAGGGAACACTATAAAGTATGACACTGCCATCCTCCCTGACTCCGAGGGTGATCAAAACATGCTTTATGGTGGCCCTTGTGCTGGCCAAACTTTGCTGGCTTAGCTTATGCCAGCCTAACTCCAGTTTAGGATTGCGCTCTGCTGCAATGTGCTCTGTGCGGGGCTGCCCTTGAAGACCACAGCTGGTCTTCAGAGACCAGAGTTGAGAGAGGCCACAGCTGGTGCAAAAGACATCTGCAAGCCTGTTCGCAGGGGGACAGTCTTACTCCAGGTTACATTCCTGCTGCTGCAACTGCATTGGTTGCCAGTTAGATGCCAAGTGCTGGCTGTGACCTTTAAAGCTCTAAGAAGCTTAGAAATGGGGACGGGGGCTTGAAGGACCATCTTCCTCCATGCCTTTAAGAGGGGATTGGACGGATTTCTGGAAGAAAAGTCCATCGTGGGCTATAGGCCATGATGGATTGTGCCACTTCCTTACATTAGTAGTAGGCTACTTCAGAGTACCAGGTGCAAGGGAGTGGCAACAGGATGCAGGCATCTTGTTCTCTCGTACGCTCCCTGAGGCACCTGGTGGGCTGCTGTGAGATACAGGAAGTTAGACTAGATGGGCCTGATCCAGCAGGGCTCTTCTTATGTTCTTATGAATCTACCCAAATCCCAAGGTCTGCTGTGGGAGATTTTGCACATCCACATTTATCCAAGCTGGAACTGAAGGCAATTTTTAGGGGGTGGGGCCTTCTCCATGGTGGCCTCTCTTAATGGAAATTGTACTTGCAGGAAATAGCAGGAACTTTGTTGTTCTCCCTCCCTTTTTTCATATCATTAGTCTCTGAAGATCTTTGCTTTTCTGGTTTATGTTTAGTTTCTGGTTTTGCTCTCCTTTCCTCTGTCGTGTCACTTTTGTGACGTCTTTATTTTGTTCAATGCTCATTTTTAATGCATCTTAAAATACATTGTTAGCTGCCTTCAGCCTTATTGAAAATGAGGCAGGGTATAACCCTGTCCAAACAAACCACCTTTTCAAAGTTTTTAGACCAAGTCCCACTTTTTCAAATGGCACTCCTGTCAGGACCCACCAGAAATGATGTTATTAACCTAGAAGTGATGTCATCGCCGGAAGTGACATCAAGCAGTAACTGCCGTCACTGTGACATAATAAAACAACACTCCCGGAATGCAAACTGACATTCTTGGACTGCAGCAATTGCACAACCATGAAACATCCCTGACAGAAAGCAAGGACAAGCTATGATATAAGAGTTCTGCTATAAAAACAAATTTTTAAAAACCCTCACTTGAAAATTCAGCCCTGTTCACACTCACAAAAGGTATATAGCAAGAGGAAGGGCTGCAGCTTCTTAGATAGCTGCTCCCAGCTTTCACGACCCACCTGACATCAGGTTGTAACCCACCAAGTGGGTCTTAGCCCACAGCTTGAGAAACAATATGGTAGCAATTTTACACTGTAGGGCGGTGATGTCATGTCAAAGGTGTCAAAGGTGACACATGTCAAAGGTGACACATCGCAATGTTTGGGGGCGACACACCAGCAATCGCCAATACCTGACAAAAGCGGAGTTTGTGTACTCATTTTTTTCATTTTTGTAATTATTTGATGTTTATATAATACATAACATCACAAATGATTGGACTCTATTTTTTGTTTAAGTAAATGAATATAGTTTCTCTTTTTGGGGGGGGGGCAGTTGACACACCAGCAGAGTCAAGTTAAGCATTGTCTGAAGTTTTAACACGCCCAGCCCAAAAGGTTCGCCATCACTGGTGTAGCGCAGTGATTCTTTATTTGCAAGATCATGTCACAACAGTTGCTGAGGAGGGGAGACAGACTCTCCTGAAGAAATTTGCCACTTTGCTGTGTTCTAGAAAATGAAGAACAAGCTCCGAATGGAAGGATTACTGTTTTCGTGGCCTGCTTCCCAAAAGAATTTCCCCTCTACAGACTGGGAAGCAGAGACCCCTTGCTGGGCCCCTTTCCTCCCCATGGTCAAAATGTTTCACCGTCCCTGAGGTTTCATGGCCCAGGTCTACGTGACTGCCGAGGGCGGGGGCTCTCTGCAGAGGAAGTCAGGTTATGTGTGTGGGGGGGGGGAGGGTTGATTCCTTTCACGCCCCTGCGGTCATGAGGACTGGGAACTTTGTTCAGCTAATCTGAGAGCGATTCCTTTCCTCCAGTCCTTCCCCGTCGGGCATCTTCCTTCCTTCCGCTCTGGACTCTACACCCCCACTTTGTAGATGCCCAGTTGGTGAAATGGGCTGCGCTGAGGAGCTCCCTAGAAGCCCATATCCTGATCCGACCAAGGGGAAAACTTCGTCAGGCTTGTAGCAGCCGGTGAGGTCCTGGGCTGGAACTTCAGGTGACTGCGATTCACGGTGGGGAGAGGGAGAGTCCCCCCCCCCTTGGGCGCGGGTGAGGTGTGTGTGTGGGGGGGGGCGGTATTTGGAGGCTCCCAGCCGAAGAGCCGGCCAAAGCGAGAACTTGGCCCGCCTGCGATCTTCGCTCGCTCCTCGGCTTCGGATCATCGGCCGATCCTCTGAGCGTCAAGAGGTACCGTCGGCTGGAATAGGACAGTAAAGGAGGATGCTTGCTTGGAGAGACGGAATCCTGTAGGAAAGTCGATTTGAAAGTCGATCAAGATCAGGAGAGGGGCGGTCATCTCGCAGCCCTGTGGGACCGGGGAGGGGACGATGGTGGTCCGTGTAGACAGGAGGGCATCAAATCCAGCTTTCTCCTTGAGCAACTCCGTGGAGCTGGGAGCGGGCAAGGTGGGTGGAAACTTGGGAGAGGAGTTACCCATCCAAACCCTGGGAGATCTCTCGCATGACAACATCGGTGCCGTTCGAAGGTCGCTCTCCCTTCCCTGCTCCAAATGCGTGTGTGTGCACGGGTGTATTTTAAACTGGCAGCACACAATAAACACAACCGGGTCATAAGCACAGAACTGGGTCGCAGTACTGCGGGTTAATTGATCCGGACTTGAATAAAACATGTGGCCTCCTATACTTTGATTCCCCAAATGAATTAACGCGCCCGGCTACCTCCGCCTCTCTCTCGTCTCTGTGTGTCCTCTAGAAGGGAAACATAAACTGTAGGCTCCTTGCTGAAGAGACGTTGGCTTTTCTCCTGCAAAATGCCATGCGCATTGATAAGACTCACTATCTGCCTCTGCCTCTGATAAGAGCTATCTGCCTCTGGCATTTTCCAAACGTGATCTAGAAATAAAGACATATGAAAATTATTTTGGATAATGGTGTTCCAGCTGATGGTAACAGAGCAGCTGTTGACTCTTCTAAATGGTTTTGATTAACTCCCCGCCCCCCCCCCAAAAAAAACTTTTAAAATAAAACCATTACTTACTTCAGATTGTGAACTTTGTATAACAAATCCAGACTTCAACCCAGTTATAAAATTTCCTCCAAGTTCACCGACTTAAAATAAATTGATTTAATGCAATAAAAATCATCATCATCATCATCATCATCATCATCATCATCATCCGCCTTTCTCCCACACTAAAGGGGACCCAAGGTGGCTAAATTTAAAAATCACGAAAACAAATACAATTACAATAATAGCAATATTCAAAAAGTTAAAATAATTAAAGCATTGAAAAATTGAAAAACATTAAATTGAAGAATAATACATTGTGGCTAAAAGAGCAAAGCGGAGGATTTGAAATGGGCCAAATGCTCCATGAAATGGTTGGGCCAGCCTCTCTTGCTAGCTGAAATCTTGAAGTGAGGGTGTAGAATTTATTTTATTTTATTTTATTTTATTTTGAAGAATTTATACCCCACCTTTCCCATGCCGAAGCAAATGCCCAAGGCGGCTTACATGGGCAGGCTAGTCTAAACCACCATTTTTCAATGGGGTTTTCACAAATATACAGTATTCTTGTGATCCGCCAATCCTCAGTCCCAGATGTAGCCTTCACAGTATGGTTCTCTCCTCTGGCTGCATGCCATCGAGCTTCAGCAGGCGATCGCAAGTCAAGCCTGGACAGGTCCTCAAGGTCGTATTCCGTTCTTTGCTGGCTGACACGCTCCAACGCAACTCTCACTTGCGATGAATAATCAGCTCCACAGCGATCTCCCATCCCAAAACAAACCACAGATTCTCCTGCTTAGCTTCAGGCCGTGCCAACAGCTCAACCATCAGTCCACACCTCCATAACCCCTTCTATGTTTTCTCCAGATCATCTTCAAGGAATCCCAGCCTCCAAGGGAAAGAGGAAGAAGGGAACATGGCTGCTGAAGAGCACCTTCAGGTCAAGGGGAAGGTGGGTGGGTGGGGGAAGGTCAAGGTTTATTATGGACTTGAGCAATCAAATGAAGGGGCTGGAGAGCCTGTAAACAAGATTGCTTATCTGATGTTGGTTTGTTATGCAACCCTTGTCTGTGGGCTTGGAAGCTGTGCTCACAGAACAACCTCCTGGATTTTGCTCCTCTCTGACCATGTGGCAGCCGACCCAGGATCCCACATCATGTATCTAATGAAGTGGGCTCTAATCAAGGAAAATCTATGCTACAAGAAATGTATTAACCCGTGTGTAAAGTGCCCCAAGGCTTAGTAGTCTTCAGCAGCAAGACTTCAGAAGCAGCCCTCTTCAGGCATCACTGGGGGGGGGGGCAATTCTAACCTGGAGTTAGGCCAGCACAGTTAGGCCAACCAAGTTTGGCCGGCACAAGGGACACCGTAAAGCACGTTTGGACCATTCTCAGAGAGGCCAGCACACAGACGTGCGCCATCCTTCCTGACTCCGAGAGCAGTCCAAACACACTTTATGATGTCCCTTGTGCTGGCCAAACCTTGCTGGCTTAACTGTGCCGGCCTAACTCCAGGTGAGGATTGCGCCTTGAGTTATGCCAGCCAACTACTACAACCTGTCAAACAATGGCCACAGTGACAGAATGATGATCCGGAGTGCATCAAAGAGCCCTAGTCTCAGTGCTAATGTGTTGTGTAGCTCTGCACATGCACCCTCTTGCTGGGACTTTTTTTTAGGGTGCAATCCTAACCATCATCCCAGCACACTGACATAGCTGTGCCAATGGGGCAAGTGGTGCTTTCTGCAGTGGAGTAGTAGTCATGTGGGCTTCCTCAAGGTAAGGGCATGTTTGTTCCCTTATCTCAGAGCTGCATTGCCCTTACCCAATATGCTAGAAAACAGCTTAGGTTTGAGCCCTTACTTTGGAGAGCTAATGCTCTCCTGTGCTGGACCAGTGCTTTCCTGGGGGCGGGGGGAATGTGTGTGTGGGGGGGGGGGAGATTGTTAGTGTTACAGAGTGCATCAGTGTTTTTTGTCCCTGTGATTGAGAGCCCTGCTTCCCAAGAGTTCCTGATTGTGTGGAAAGCCTTAGCATGGTTATAGTGAAACTAGAAAAGGCGCAGAAGAGAGCGACCAAAACGATTACTGGGCTGGGGCCAGAGGCAGATCTACAGGGAGGGCAAAGCTCTAAATGTTGCAAGAAGCCTTACCCTGTCATGTACATCCCTCCTCTCCCTTGCTGCTGTAGCCAGTAAGCAACGCCAAGATGTTGCTGTTCCCTGTGAGGATTGGCTAAAATGGTGCAGGAGAGGCGTGATTTCCACTGCAAGGTAAGGCTTCTTGCAAGACTTAGAGCTTTGCCCTCCCTTAGATCTGCCTCTGGCTAGGGCACCTCCCTTATGAGGAAAGGCATTTGGGACACTTCAGTGTAGAAAAAGGTACCTGAGGGTGGACATGATTGAGACATACGAAATTATGCAGGGATGGATAGGGTGGATAGGTGTTCTTTTCCCTATTACACAACACCAGAACCAGAGGACATCCACAAAAATTGAATGTTGGGAGAGTTAGAACAGACAAAAGAAAACTATTTCTTTACCTAGCATGTAATTAAGCCTTGCCACAGGATGTGGTGATGGCGTCTGATCTGGATGCCTTTAAAAGGGGATAGACAGATTTCTAGAAGAAAAGTCCATCACAGGTTACAAACTGTGATGGATATATTCCACCTCCTGATTTTAGAAGTAGGCTGCCTCAGAATGCCAGGTAAAGAGGACTGGCAACAGGATGCAGGCATCTTGTTGTCTTATGTGCTGCCTGAGGCATCTGGTGGGCCATCGTGCGATACAGGAAGCTGGACTAGATGGGCCCTTGGCCTGAAATAGGTTTTATTTACCTCATATTTACCTCAGAATTTTACCTCAGAATGCCAGGTTCAAGGGAGCAACAACAGGATGCAAGCATTTTGTTGTCTCGTGTGCTCCCTGAGGCATCTGGTGGGCCACGGTGTGATACAGGAAGCTGGACTAGATGGACCTTTAGCCTGATCCAGCGGGGCTCATGTGCTTTGTTGTACATGTATAAATCGGGGGCACAGCCTGTCCTGGGATCCTGTCCCATTGAAATATGTTTGTTGAAATACTGGGAGGGGATGAGGGGCTCTTTGAATGAGCATGTATAGAATAGGGGCAGACCCCATGGATCAGAGGCAGCCAAATCCAAGCCTATTCAGTCTCCATGGTAGGTTAGAGGAATGTTACGGGAGAACCCGGGTGGGGGGGAGAGAGATTTCTGAAACATGAGGATTTGGTTTCCTTCTCTGACTCTTGATCGCCGACTCATTTGGGGAAGGGGCCCTCACTCTTGCTGCTTTAGGAGCCCGCAGTCCTTGGAGAGATCTCTGTGAATGTCATTGAGGAAAAGCAGTTCATGCTGGATCCCTACCTCTTTGCCCTCTCTGGGAACAACGTTCAGCAGTACTGCACCATGCTGTCCTTGCTGGGTAAGAGTCCAGTGACCTTATTTGTATTTAGTGTCTTTGTATCCCAACGTATAGCATTCCTTGGAGCTCAATGCAGCAAACACTGGATTCCCCGGATCTCCCTTCCGGGCATTGACCAGATCAATATCTGCTTTGCTTCAGCCACGTGCACCTTCATCATCATCGCATCAGATCACATGTTCTTATTTGCAGTGTGCACTGCAAGCCTGTGCACATTTCCTCAGAGGCAAGCCTGCCATGTTCAGCTGATTTCACTCCCACAAAAGTGTGCCCACTCTTGCCGTCTTTGCTTCACCCCTACGAGGAAGAGGAGGCTGAGCAAGAATGGCTTGTCCACAAGTACCCACTAGGCTTCATAACCATGCAAGACCTGTGGGGGTTTTTTACATCCAAGCCTCAGGGCATAATCCTAACCTGGACTTAGTCCAACACAGTTAGGCCAGCAAAGTTTAGCTGGCACCGGGGCCACCTTAAAGCACATTTGGACCACCTAACTGTGTCCGCCTAACTCCAGGTTAGGATTGAACTCTTTGTTATAACACACACAGTCAGGGAGGATGGCGCACGTCTGTGTGTCGGCCTCTCTGACTCCGAGAGTGGCCCAAACGTACTTGACGGTGTCCCTTGAGCAGGTCAAACTTTGCTGGCCTAACTGTGCCGGCCTAACTCCAGGTTAGGATTGAGCTCTTTGTTATAACACTGTGGGCACAATCCAGAGCGCTCAGTGGGCCAGCACAGATTTGGGGCAGCCAACCCCAGGCTGGATACGGGACAGGCCTGTAGGATTGCGCCCTGTATGGGAAAGGCTGCATGCAAAATGTGAGTTTTCAGAGGGGATTTAAAGGAGAAAAGAGAAGTGGCACCAAGGAAGCATTTGGGAGGCAGATCCAGGCATCAGGGTCAGCCAGGGAGAAAGAAAGGGCAGAGGCATTTGGACCACGTTGCTGCTATTACTGTGTTCTAACGATACTTTCTGTGGTTGTTGAAGATCAGATATGTTCTGCTGCATTGCTGTTCTAATGCCAGGGTTTGGATGAGTGAGTGTCCCACTCCTCAGAAGTTTAAAGAGGGATTTTATAAAAGATGATGATGATGATGATGATGATGATGATGATGATGATGATGATGATGATGATGATG
>JAJKFI010000004.1:1587959-1598701 GCA_029204185.1 Lerista edwardsae
TGATGATGATGATGATGATGATGATGATGATGATGATGATGATGATGGTATAGCCACTACACACTGTAAATCAAACTGGTGCTTCTGATAAAAATGGGGACCACCACCCAGTTGCTTTAGGTTAAAAACAGTCAAGAGACCCAAGCAAAGATCGTGTGCATCACATCTGTTCTGGCCCAGAGGGCACTGTGGCAACAAAGCAGCCAAGACTGCTTTGAATTGGATTGAAGACTGGATGAAATTGGCAGCCAAAATCGCTGCCACAAATATACATCCCCCCCAAATGGAGAAGACTATTTCAGAACCATTTCCTGGCAGACTGCAAGGGGTGTCTCTTAGTATAGAGTTACCGGAGGGGTTGTGGACCAAGCTGCACGTGTCCTCATAGCAATTATGATATTTGTGCCTATGAGTATCCTTGACAGGAAGCTGCAGCAAACTGTGGCTCTCTGATAAGTGTATCTGCATGGCACATGTGACTCCCAACATGCCTCTGTCTCATTTACACATTGTATTTTTAGGTGCGCTCTTTAAAAATAGGAAGTGCTCGCATAATGCAAACAGGTACTGTGGGGTGTCCCAGTCCTAACCTGTGTGGGAGCAGGCAGGCTGACTGGCCTGCACTGCATCCTGTGCAGGCTGGGAACTGGAGTTCAGCTTGGGGTAAGGGGATATTTTCCCCTTACCCCACGGTAAGCCCCATCCAGCCCTATGGGGCTGCTCGGATCGGCACCAGCAAAATCCTATGGGGCTGCTCGGATCGGCACCAGCAAAATCATTGGCACTAATCTGAGTGGCCCGAATAGGGACCAACCTCCTAGGGATGAGGGTGAAGATTTGGCCTAAGTGCCGGATCCTGTCTACACACACACACACACACACACACACACCAGGATTGGCCCAGCCACAGGGCCTCCCTCCACTCTCCCCGCTCCCTCCACCTCCCTCTCCCCTTTACCCTAACCCTCCCCAAGCCCCCACGCCTGCCAAATTTGACCGGTGCAGGAGGGGCCTACCTTGCATGCTCTGTGGCATCCATGAGTCAGTACAACTCCCTGCACTGGTGCAGACATGCCTTACAGCACGCACGCCTGCAACAGTGCCAAGCGACGCAAGCGGCATGCGCTGACCCAAGGGTGCGTTTGGATTGCGCCCGGAATCAGCTATGCTCCAAACCCACAAAAAAAAGTCATCAAAATCAAACCAAAACTGAAGTTTGAAAAGGCTTTCTGTACACGTTTCCTGCAATTGCTAATTTATCCTTGTCGTTAAGAATATTCATATACCACTTTTCAACAAAAGTAGTTCACAAAGCAGTTTCTAAAGCATGATTCATAAATGGTATGAAGGTGGCTTCCCTTAAAACCTTTCCTCTCTTGCTTTCTGAACAGAATTTCAGAATTCGAACCCTGAAATGTCCTTAATAACAGAAGAAGGGGTCGAGACCCCCCTGTCATTGGTTCAGATGGTGGAGGATTTTGAAATTGGGCCATACCAAGGTGAGAAACAGCACGTTCATCCTTTGTCCATATTATTTTTATTTATATCTATATCTACAGTATGGGGTTAGGAAGGAAAAATACATAGGGTTAAGGCAGTGTTGTCATCCGCAAATGAACTACCGGAACACTGGGAGGGACGTGGGAGGGACTTTCGCGTGATTGGCAGCCCGCCCGTTTCGTTCCGCGGCTGCCCTGGCCTCGAGGGGGGGGCTGCCCCCAGTTGGTGCGGCCCCCCGCTGCTTGCCTAGGCACCCGGCACGCCCCCCACCTGTCTCCCCCTGGCGAGCAGGCACCCCTCAAGGCCAGGGCAGCCACGGAACGAAACGGGCGGGCAGCCAATCATGGCGAAGCCCCGCATAAGTCCCTCCCAGCATTCCGGTAGTTCATTTGCGGATGACGACGCTGGGTTAAGGGTACATAAGATAATACATTATGATACATGCAAATACAGTAGCAAGGCTTATTTATGCCCAGATGTGGAAAAATGTAGATATACCTTTAGTAGAAATGTTAATACAGAAAATATACGAAATAGTTGAGATGGATATATTAACTGAAAGTGTTAGAAATGGTGAAGTAGATAGAATTAAAATATTAATATGTGGAAAATATTTTATGTGTGGTTAGATGGAGAGTTGGATAAATTAGTAATAGGAAGACAAAAGGAATGCTTATTTTAAAGTTTAATTGATTAGAAAAGTGAAACTTATATTTGATCTTTTGAAGAAGATATGGTAACCAGATGTGTAGCTTAGAAAATGAATTTGCTGATAACCGACGGATCCCTGATGTATTATCCTAAGCACGTTCATCCTTGAAACAAACTGAGGTTGCGGATGGTCCCATTCTGCTTACCTTTTCGATGAAGATGGCCCCTTGAGAGCTGATTCATGTTTGGACATTGTTTGTACATTCTGATACATGTTTAAACCTTTTTTTATACAAGGAAATCCTGCAAGTGAGACCACATCGAGTCGGGGGAACATGCTAGGCCAGTGATGGCGAACCTTTTTGGTTTGCTTTGTCAAAAATGCCTCACTTGACTCAGCTGATGCGTCACTCCCCACCGCCAACAATAGAGAAACAATTATTTACATATTATATTCATTTATTGAAAATACAGTTCAATCATGTGAGGAACTATGCAATGCATAAAGAAACATCAAATAATTACAAAAAATCAAGTAATTACAAAAATAAACTCAGTTGTTGTTGGGTGTTGGCGAATGCTGGAGTGTCACCCAAAATGTCATGGCGTGTCACCTTTGATACGCGTGTCATAGGTTCGCCATCACTGTGCTAGGCCTAAACCCATTTCCATTGTAGCCTTGCTTTCCACCTGCAGGGAGTTTTTGACAAGGGGCGTGCGTTCAAACATGTGATTTCTCCACCTGCATTGTTAGCAGTTCCATTGGCTTGAGCTTCCTGGGTGTTTCAATGGCTGTGAAACTGTGAAAGGTACTGTCGTTTTGACGTAACCCGGGCTCAAGGTCAAACGCCTCTCCTGTGGCCCACACTGATGGATGAAGGAACATGATGGGCCCCATCTGAGCCCTTCAGCATGAGTATGGGCCAAATCCCATCCAGTTTGCCAGCTCTGAAGTAGCTGTCCCAATGGGTAGGGGTGTATGCTGCATTCTCTGGTAGAGGGGGCGTCAGGGAGGCCTCCTCAAGGTCAGAGAACATCTCACTGTAGCAGAACCACAAATGTGGAATTCCAGAAGAATTAAAAACAACACACTTCCTCATGGATTTTGGGAGAGTGCTCAAATCATACCTATTTCAGCTGGACTTTGGATGATGATGATGATGATGATGATATACCGCCTTTCTTTGGCCATTAGATTGCTCCTCTGGCTTTAATTCAAGGCAGTTTACATAGGCAGGCTTTATTTCTCTAAACCTGCAAGGGTTTTTTACAAATTACAAAGAAGTTCTATCTCTCAAGAACTACAACATACAGTTGGAACTTTCGTGGTTTAGTTTTCTTTCTGGCCACACGCTTGCCTTTCTGCTGGCTGATAAACGGCTTCTCTGCTCCCACCGAAGAAACAGCTGGCCCAGCACAACTCCTCTCTCACAAGCAGCTGGGGACAGCTCTTATCAGTCGCAATTCTTGAGGTCTGCCGCTCACGGAGACTTCCGGTGTTCTCGAACTGGCGACCTTCGGAACTTATCTTCCGGCTAACGGAGGCTTTAACCCTCTCGACTAAACCTCCTGGATGATGGGTTAGCTGTCTGCCCTCTGTCCCCTTGGAATAGTGCTATAGCTTGACTTCTTCCCTGGACAATTGTACCACCTCCCCCACGGCCTGACAAGACGAGTTGGGTTTTGCCCTGTTTTGAATGTTTTGTGTGTTCATGTTATATGTTTAATGTTTTAATGCTTTTATTGTGTTGATGTGTTTTAGTTATGGTTACACTGTACTTTTATGTTCTCTGTAAGCATTTGCTTCGGCATGGGAAAGGTGGGGTATAAAATCTCCAAATAAATAAACAAATTGTTGGCTTAGCTTGGGGCTGCATTGCAGCTGCATCAGCACCAGAGAGCCGGATAGGATTGGGTCCTATGTTCACAGTGAAGTTTTGATCCTTTTTGCAGGTTTTAATGCTTTTCAAAGAGCCATCCCTCCACAAGGTCCACGCATAATTTGATAATGGAACTACCTGCTACAGGACGTAGCGAGAGCTAATGGCTCAGATGGTGTTAAGGAATAGTGCCAAAGAATAGATGCTTTCAAATTATGGTGTAGGAGAAGACTCTTGAGTGTCCACTGGACTGCAAGGAGATCCAGTCGGGCCATCCTACAGGAAGTCAAGCCCGATTGCTCCCTGGAAGGACAAATCCTGAAGCTGAAGCTCAAATACTTTGGCCACCTCATGAGAAGAGAGGACTCTTTAGAAAAGACCCTCATGCTGGGAAAGATCAAAGGCAAAAGGAGGAGGGGGCAGCAGAGGATGAGATGGTTAGATAGTGTCACCGAAGCAATGAACATGAAATTGGGCGAACTCCGGAAGCTAGTGGAGGACAGGGAAGCCTGGCGTGCTGTGGTCCAGGGGGTCGCGAAGAGTCGGACACGACTTAGCGACTGAACAACAACAAATTAATTTTAAATGCTTTAAATGCAGTGGTTCCCAAGCTGGCAGGAACTTTAAGGGGGGTGGCCCTGCTCCGATAGCAGCAACAGTGCTGCAGAGATCCCAGCACTGCTGCTGCCAAGGGACTTTTTTACTTACCTGGGGGGGCAGTGCTGCCCTCTTGCAGGGTCCTGGAGGCTTGCAGCTCCCCCTGTTCTCTTCCGCAGCTGCTGCAAAAAGCCCTTATCTCTGATCTAAAGCTACTTCCGGTTTTGGGGAAAAGCTATATAATAATGTTTATATCATTGGAAAAGCTAATGCAGAATTCAGTGAAACAAACTAGAATGCAGTATCTTTATTCTGTCAAATGTTATGGCCAAAAAAACCTGAGAAATTGAAACTACAACTGTGATATCAGTTCCTGTTGTGATGTCACTTCCTGGGCAACATTTTGCCCTCTGCACTGGGCTATACTTTCATTAGCTATGCCCTTGGGCTAGCACTGTCCCCCAGGTAAGTAAAAAAGTGTCTTGGCAGCAGCTGTGCTGTGATCTCTGCAGCACTGTCCCTGCCCCCCCTTGCCACCCACACAAACACTTACATGGTTCCCAACTCCCCTGTAGGAGTTTGGAACCACTGCTTTAAATGTGACCAGGTTAGGTATAGTGTCAGCAGATGCAGTCGTGGTATGATATCCAACCGGAAAAGGAATCTATTTTAATTTCTGGAAAATAAACACCAAAATGCTGCGCTTAGTGTTTTTATTTTGTGATTAATAAAAACAACTCCCTGCATCCATGACTCATGCTTGTGCTGTTTTGTTACCCATGCAGGAGATGGAGCCAAGGACACAATGCAGTCGGATTCCCCGCAGCAAGAAATCCCTGCGTCAATGGTGCATTTGCAGTATACGTTCATGCACAAATCAGAGGGAGGAGCTCTCCGGGGAAAACTCTCCAGCAGCTTTTGTTTTTCAGAGCAAGGAACCAACCTGCAGAAAAAGGAATATGAGTTCATGTCTTGTATGAACAATCCTGATCTGTCCTCCGAGCCACTGCAAGTTCATTCAACTCTAGTGGGAGATTCAGATGCAGCAAATCCTCAACAGGAAAACCAAACAACTAAGAGACGCTGTACAGCAGCACAACCAAAGGAATGGATTCTTTCCCAGAGATCTGAGCAGAGTATGATCCAGAATGCTGCTGGATTAAATCCACCTCCTGGAAACCCTTCAGGAGAAAAAAGACATACCAATAGGCCTGAGGCTGAGGAAAGCTCCATCCACACAGGGGAGAAAAGTCAGCCCTGCAACAAGAGTGGGGAAAGATCTAATGAGCAGGTGTCTTTTTCAGTTTGGCCTAATGCACGTTGCAGCCATCAGTTGACTCCCTCTGGAAAGAGGTCCTGCAAATGCCCCAGAAAAGACCACCCCTTTAGTGACAGCTCAGATCTTAGTGGACATCAGATAATCCTCAGCAATGATTGGGAAAGACTGTTTAGCCGGCTTAGTTTAAGCCCCAAGAATTTGAAAGATGCAGTCAACAAACCCTTTAAATGCCCTGATTGTGGGAGAGGATTTGTTCACAAATCAAGCATCCCCAGGCATCTCCAGAAATGCCAGAGAAAGGAAAACCCATCATCGAATTCTGGACACGAGAGAAGCTTCAGTCTGGGCCCAGGCCACTTTCCATACCAGAAGCTTTGCTTGGAAGAAAAGCCCCTTCGGTGCCCTGACAGTGGGACGAGTGTGGTCAAGGGCAAGGCCAAAAATCTGAGTGGCCCCAGCCAGCAATGTGCCCCTCCAAGCAGTGCTGATGGGCTAAGCTCTGCTCCGGGAGCAAAATCTCAGAAGTGTGAACCTGCCTCCATAGAGAGACTCTTCCAATGCTCCATCTGTGGGAAAACCTTTGCTGTGAAGTCATCGCTAGCAAGGCACCAGTTCCTGCATGGGGCCGAGAGGCCTTTCAAATGTTTCCTTTGCAACAAAGGCTATATTCAGAAGTGCCATTTGAAGAGGCATTTCCAGAAACATCATATAACGCATTCTTCAAGCAACGAATAACCTTTCTCCAGCACCGGGCAGCAGGAAGAGCTCCTTCCTGCAGGTGTAACTCCATGGTGTGGTCAAATGCACAACTGTCAAATGCACAACTGTTTGGAGCAACAGGTCAAATGCAAAGAAACCTCCTTCCCTCTTCCTCTGTGCTCTTTCACCCAAGACTAGCCTAAGAGCACAATCCTAACCTGGAGTTAAGGCCGGCACAAATTTAAGACAGCAAAGTTTGGCTGGCACAAGGGACACCGTAAAGCATGTTTGGACCACCCTTGGAGTCAAGGAGGATAGCACATGTCTGTGGGCTGGCCTCTCTGACTCTGAGAGTGGTCCAAACATGCTTAACGGTGTCCCTAGTGCTGGCCGAACTTTGCTGGCTGAACTTGTGCTGGCCTAACTCCAAGTCTGGATTGTGCTCTAAAGGACACCATTACCCTTAGTCTTTGCCTGTCCTCCCCCTAGCTTGTGACCCCCGCTCCTACTGAGGGATCAGTTTGGATCCTTCGATTCTAGCTAGTCAGTCTGAGCCCAATGCTGTTGCCCACCAGCTTGAGGAAAACACATCCATTCACTTCCGCGTCGACCTGGAAATGGTTAGGAAGTCTAGTTCCTAGGCAGCCTCAGCTTCCTCCTCTCTGGGACCAATATACCATAGTGGCTGTTTGCAACTCCTCTAGGCCTTCTGTCAGTGAGAGAAGCAACTTTTGTTCTTTTGCTCTCCGCTTTGTGAAGATCCTCCTGCTGTTACACAGGGGTGGGGTCAGTGGCACCCCCTTGCTGCCACCTTCTATTGCTAGGCCCTTGGGGTAGCTTGAAGGAAAGGCACTTTTCACATGCTCAGAGTGCTCTTCTTCTTCATCGTATTGGTTGTGCATTTCTCAGATTGTTTGGCCAGCACAGCTTTAACATCAAGACCATTCCACATCTGGCCACAAGCTCATCCCAACATAGCCCTGGTGACACGAAGCTGAGCTGGAGGAGCACTTTGCCCCAGCAACTTGTTTCACAGGCTGTTTCATGTTCAGAATTACTTTGGGTGACTTGCAGCATTTTTCACTGCGGTGGTGGTGGGGAAGCCATTGGGGGAGTTTGTGCCATGAACATTACCAAAGAACTATTTCCGGCATGTCCAAATTGACATGTTTAGGCAGGCACACTGCAGTCGTGAGCTTCTTCTTGAAACAACGTATCTCCACCATGCCATATTCTTGACATGTTCCTCCATTCCAAGACTGGTATCTCATGTCATGCAGTATGGAAAACAGCTGTTTGGTAAACAAAGACCCAAAGGCCCCCTCCCATTTGGGAATACAGAATTAGGGCAAACTACAGGTTCCTTTAAATGTGTAATTAACAGGTAGGCTCCCCTGACAGTACATTGGCCAAAATCCACCGAATTTTAAGGGCTAAACTTCATTTCCTCTTAAACGTATAATTACCCGGAATGCTTAGATCTAGAAAGCATCCACTTATTAAAGAAATCGCAAGTGCTATGGAGCAGTGGGCAGGGAGAAGTTAACTTGCATGGTTTTCTGGATTTGAACTAGACCCCCTTTTGACAATAGGATGTAACCATTCTATTATTGATGCATTTATGAGAGCACAATTGAGTCCGGAGTCATACAAGCTGTCTATCTCAGCCAATGGATCCTACAATCAGGAAATCTGATGATTCTCTGGAAACAGCCTTTAGGGTGCAATCCTAACCTGGAGTTAGGCCAGCAAAGTTTGGCCGGCACAAGGACCACGGCAAAGCATGTTTGGACCATTCTTGGAATCAGGGAAGATGACGCACGTCTGTGTGCCGGCCTCTCTGACTCCAAGACTGGTCCAAACATACTTTATGTTGTCACTTGGGCCAGCCAAACTTAGCTGGCCTAACTCCAGGGTAGGATTGTGTCCTGATAATCTTAGCTATGAACATCATATATACAAGAAGGCAAATAACAGGTGTTTGCTTTCTGTGAATACAGTACTTGAAGTTTCCTACAGCTAAAAGGACTCATTTCCATCATGTAATCATTATTTTTGTTCCACAAAGATATTGCGTATTCATGGGTCCTTTTCCTTGTTATCTTTGTCACTGTAGAACTTTTGGATGTTTTTAACACTAAACAATGTTCCTGTGTTCCAAGCGTGGTTTCCTCATGTGGTATGGGGGACAGCTGTTTGCGAACATGTTTACACCTCTGCCTTATACTGATCTTATATTTCTGATATTTGAAAAACAGATTGAAATAAATATTTTTGAAGATATAGTTGCCAGAATAAGATTGGCTGTCTGTGTGAGATAATTGTTTGCTCAAAAGCCCAATCCAAGCTATATTTACTAAGGCAGGTTCTCTTGATCTCTAACTTCCAAGTAAGGGCCCAATCCTATCCAACTTTCCAGCACTCATGCATGCATTGCAGCAACAAGGCAAGGGAATAAATGCTCCCTTATTTTGAGGAGGCCTCCATGACTTCCTCATCACCACAGAATGCTGCACACACCCCGTTGGGATGGCTACATCAAAGCTGGAAAATTGGATAGGATTTGGTCCTAAGTTTGGTCCTAAGTTTGCCAAGACTGCATGTATTGGAAAAGGCAGGAGCTACCCAGCGGCGTCATGCAGCCGGAACGCTGGGCAGGAGGAACGGGTGAGCGGCAGCCCGCCCGTTGCGTTCCAGTCCGTTTTCCCGTCTTCCCCGCCCCCGCGTCTTTGCGGGGGCGGGGAAGATGGCGAAACGGACCGGAATGCAACAGGCGGGCTGCCGCTCACCCGTTCCTCCCGCCCAGCGTTCCGGCTGCATGACGCTGCTGGAGCTACCCCAAGGAGTGAGGGAATGGTATCAGCAATGGCCCCTTGTCCAGGTAAACCAGGGATTATGGGGTTAATCCCAGAACTCCTGCAGCAGGAACACAGCTGCAGGCTGATAAGCTCCCTGGTTATGAAGGGAGGCCAGCACAGATGCAGATGGGTGTGGCTGATGAATTAAAGCCTGCCCATTGATTGGCTGGCCTCAGTATAAAGTTGGAGGCAGGAGGTGTAGGAGAGGACCTTGGTAGGTGCTGGAAAAGAGGACCTGGATAGGTGCTGGAGGAAAGGACTGGTAGGTGTTGGGAGGAGAGCACCAGGTAGGTGCTGGATGAATGGATTGGGACTAACTATCAGTTAGTTACCTTAGCCAGTCTAGCAATCCATCAGTCCTTCAGGCAGGCAGTCCGGCTGGACTGCCTCCTTGAAGGACTGATGGACGGATGGATTGCTAGACTGGCTCAGGTAAGGTCATTGTGGGGAACTGTTGTATGGCTGCCATGCCCCTGGAGCCACCAAGTGGAGGAGGCCATTGTGGCTTGGGCAAGCTGACTGCCTATTGTTTGGTGGTGGGGTTTAGGGTAGTTTGGAGCTAAGCCAGTGATGAGGGCAGTCTGGAGGAGGCTGACCAGCCGGTGATGCAAAGCTGCTGGAAGAGAGGAGGCCCAGTGGATGAATGAACCCCCTCCCTCTTGCCTATCTCTGAGGCTGCTCTGGAGGGGAAACCAGTTAGCCTGTTGTGGGCATTGAGGCCCTTGGGGAAGCCCGGCAAGGAATTTGGCGGAACACTGCAATCTCACATACAATTACAGAGGGGAAGGTATTCTTTTAGCGGAAGAAGCAATGACACTGAGATCAGGAAAAAGTTAGATATATTGTATTGGATGCAAAGTTGGATACACTATTTATAAAGGAAACACTGTACTCTCTATTCTAGAGTTTATCATGACCCAGAGGAGTTCTTCCTGACCCAAGCATGATCTTTTATTTTCTACACGATCAGAGTTGGAAATAGGGTAGCAAGGATAAATAAAATGTCTTGGGCAGTCCAATACCATGCACGTTTACTTAGAATTAAATGCATGCACTCTTACTTTGGATTATAGTCAGTCCAGACTGCCCCTTGGTTGGGGTTGGGTTGCTAGGTAGATGACTTTGCCTCTGAGCAAAGATTAAGGTTGCAATCTTATATATGCTTGCTTAGGGGTAAGCCCCAGGGCGCAATCCTACCCTGGAGTTAGACTGGCACAGTTAGGCCAGCAAAGTTTGGCCGACACAAAGGCCACAGCAAAGTTCATTTGGACCACTCTT
>JAJKFI010000004.1:1599101-1623372 GCA_029204185.1 Lerista edwardsae
TTAGCCGGCAGGCGCGAACAGAACGCGGCGCCGCCCAGTGCCCCTTCCCCTTCCCCTTGAGAAGCGGGAGGGGGCGCCGGGTGGCAGCGCCGCGTTCTCCTCGCTCCGGCTGGGCCAGCCGGAGCGAGGAGAATGCGGCGCAGGGTCTGGTCGGGAGTGGGCGGGCCGTGGGCGCCATTCTGGGGGGGCGGGCGCCAAGCGAATGGCGCCCCCCCGCAAGATGGCGCCCATGGCTCGTGCCACCCCCCGCCACACCCTAGAAACGCCCCTGGTTGCGTTACAGTGCCCTTGTGCTAGCCAAACTTTGTTGGCCTAACTGAGCCAGCCTAACTCCAGGTTATTGACTGCAGACTTGCAGTGTTGCAGGGACAAATGGAGCCCTGAGTGTGCCCATGGCAGGGTGCCGAAACTGTGCCCCCAGCACGTTGCCCCGCCCCCGTGCATCACCCAGCCATGTGTCCCTGCACCCAGAATAGCTCAATTTTGGAGTGGAACAGAGGCCAGGGCGGGCGGGCCACACAGCACGTGGGTTAATCTGCGGACTCCGCACAATAGCGCCCTGCCACTGCCGGCGCCCATGGCTCGCGCCACCCCGGGCTACACCCTTCCTCTGCAGTGTTGGCTTCTATGACTTTTGGTCCTTTCCAGTTTGATAATGTGGTGTTCTTGCAGGCTGTTGTGGAGGTGGGATTTCCATGCCCCTCCTGCTTTCCTTGGCATGGAGATTAAAAATCTGTTCAGGAATAAAGAAAGTGATTAGGGGCGCAATCCTAACCTGGAGTTAGGCTGGCACAGTTAGGCCAGCACCGTAAAGTATATTTGGACCACTCTCTAAGTCAGAGACCAGCACACAGGCGTGTGCCAAGAGTGGTCCAAACATGCTTTACAGTGGCCCTTGTGCTGGCCAAACTTTGCTGGCCTAACTCCAGGTGAGGATAGCACTCTTATATACCCTAAGCAACCTGTATTTAAGGCTGCAATCTTGTTTCCGAATCAGCATATTGAGGATGGGGGTATATAATACTCCCCAGCTCTTGCGCATAGACAGCACCAGAGAGGGGCAAGGTGGGGGGGGGGCAGCGCTCCCCAGGCATGCAGCTCACCCCACATTGCTGAGTCATAGATCGTGAATCAAAATAAGATCTGAATCCTAAACGCGCTGGCTTGAAAGTTAACTCCATCAAACCCTACAGGGTTTAGTTCAGAGAAACGACGTCCTAAGACAGAAGCAAGAACCTGAATATACCATTATTTCTTTTTCGGATATCTAATGCGGGACACCCGCACCAAAAACATGCACTTTGCCCCTTCTGTGCCCCTCCCCGCAGATATTTTTTTCTTTCCAGCTCCTCTTCAGTCGCAGACGCTGATCCGGCCGGGAGCAAATGTCCAGGGACTGACATCTGGGTGAAGCAAACCCAGAGGATCGGGCTGTCTGCTGCGCGCATTCGCCGCTATCGGTGGCTTGATTATTAGCCGCGTTATTTTATGCCATTTTCCCCCCAAGACCCGCAGCCAGTAGAGGGCCCTGGCAACGTGCGAGGGAAGGGAGGCTGCGCTCTCTCTTTGTCTCTCGGAGGCCAGCGTTTCTTGGGATGAATTTCCTGTATCAGGCGCTTGCTGCATCCGGAGCAGCGGGAGCGAGCTCGCCTGCTTGGAGAGCAGTAGCTGCTGCTGCTGCTCCCCCAGCGCCTCCGGGTCTGCACCGCGCAGGGCTGGGGCGCCGAGGAATGATCTGGACCCGGAGCCTCCTCGTCCTCTTGGCTCGACCGAGGTGGGGGCTGCAGCCGTCGGGCCAAGCACGGAGGGCTACGCCCAGTCTCTGCCTGCAGCCGCTCGGGCTCTTCTGGCCAGGGGACCCCCCCCCTAGGGGGAGGGGAATGGACAACGCCGCGATGGCCATTCAGCCCCGGGGGGGGGAGGGGGGCGCTCCGAGGGCCCCGGGAGGGCCAACAACAACCCGCTTCGTCTTCCCTCGATCGTCCCGAGAGGAGAGCAGGGCTTGCTGGAACCATTTTCCTGCCTTTCCCCCTACCTACCGACCGTCGAGAGGGCAGATCGCCGAATCTTCTGCCCGCCTTCCCCCGCCCGCCCCGCAGTATTCCCGAGTTTGGCTCAGAAGGATGTGAGGTCCCTTTTTTGGGGGGGGGTTGTCCCCCATGGTCCCCCCGCCCAAGTGGAATTCCAAGGGAGGGGAAAGAGGGATGTTTCTGAGCCCGAGACGGCAGCTGTTGGGAGCCCGTGGCTGCAGCCCTGCGCACGCTTCCTCTAGAGGAACCCCGACTGGCAACGCGATCCTGAGCGGGCGTGCCCCGGTGTGCACTGCGCTGCGCCTGAGCTGTGTTGTTGTTGCTGCTGCTGCTGCTGCTGCTGTTGCAAGCAGTATCCAGGGAAGGTCTTGCCTCTCAGCGGGGTGACTCCGGGTTGGGCCGTGCCATTATGGGCCCAAAGAGGTGCACGGACCTTCCCCTTGCAAGGAGGGTGGGCTTGTAGGGGCTTCGGGGGTGGGAGCCTGTCTGCAGGCGTCTACCTGGAACGCGCCTGGGCAGGGCAGGAGCTGCTTGCAAAACAGCCAGAGCTGAAGTACAGGTAGTTGAATGTACTCAAAGGGACTGAATCCTGGCTATTTATTTTTTTTCAGTGACCTTTCTGGTTCCACAAGGAGGAGAAACTTGCTTTCATAAAGGAAAGCTCAACATTCGGGGCAGGGCCTGTGGGTCTTCACCCCACCCCGCCACTACAACTCCACTTGCTTCTGTTAAATGCTTTTTCTCTGACCTCCAGCATCTGTTTCAGTGGGGGCGAAGGGGAAGCCGGAACAGTGAGGAAGAAGGGCTTAAGGAGCAATTAATTTGTTTTATTACTATTTTAGAATGTGGTAGAAATGCCCTATAGCGTTAGGTGTTGATGGTCATGGGTGAATTGTCTCACCTTCATGGTGTCATCTTAGACCCTCTATTTCCTGTCAACGTTAAGTATAGGCATGTCCCGGTATACACTGGGGTTCCATTCCGGACCGCACCGCGGATACCTGAAACCGCAGATACTCAGGACACCTTTTAAAGATAGGGGAACATCAGTGGCTTTGCTGCAACAAGGTATTTCCTTTTTAATAGGAGTCCTGTATCCATGGATAACAGAAACCATGCCTACCAAATCAGTGGATACTGGGGCACACCTGTATTCAAATTGATCTGGGGGGGGGGGAGAATACAGCCTGGTGATAATGGACCCCAACTTTTGGACAGAAGGGGGGGGGAGAAAGAAGGGGCTTAAGAGGCCTTTGAGCCTCTAGAGGAGGGCTTGGACTTGATTCAGCCATGCAAGGAGGCATGTGGTATAGCCCTTTTGTGGGTAAGGAAGGAACTTTCAAATTTCTGTGGGTTTGAGGCCAAAAATTGGAGGGATAGTGGCTAGACCTTGCTTTTTTTGTTTTCAAATGTACAGATCCATAATGCCTAAAGGCTTACTTCTTCAACAAAAAATGGGCTGAATTTCTGAAAAATCCTAAACTTGCTTCAGGTGTTTGATCTAGTCTTTCTGGAAAGAACCCAGAAGTCTAAGCCCTCCCTGTGTGCCAAGAGTATGAATTCCTTTAAAGAATGTTGCGGATGTGGGCAAGGGTGTGGTCCTCGGTACAGTAACTCCAGGTGGATAATTCCATGTGACAATCTCGGTGTTGCATAAAGCCGAATGTAGTTATATAAAAGAGATCATTAGCATGTCAAAGCTGATCTCTTGGCTAGGCACCTGCTTTGCCAAATCTGTATTAAGAGGGAGTCTTTGGCTATTGACGCTTTTGCCTGGGTAACTTGAAATTGGCATGAGAGGACTAAGGGTTAGGGTACCAGATGTCCTGCTCCTAAAAGAGAAGAATATTGGTAGATTAGGAGCACAAGATCTGGAGTTACCCAACTCTGCCTCTAGGACCCCACAATGTATACTGTCTAAACCACTTTAGATTTTTTATATGCCAAAGGAGGAGATGTAGGCTCTGAACCAAAGAACGTTGACTTTGTAGTAGTGCCATTGACCTCAATTAGGCTACTCTAGTGTGAAGTGACTGCAGCTTTTAAGTGGGGGAGGAATTGATTACTCTGTGTGCCTGTCTAGTAACTGTTGTAGGAAAGGATCCTATTCAGTGAAAAAACAAATATTAGTGGATATATACAGTACAGTGCAAAAATCTTAGGCCACCATTAAATTGGTTGTTTTAGTATTGGTATAATGAACCATATATATAAAAAAGACTGAAGGAAGACTGGTATAATATACCAGAAGATTACTTCAGAAAACATCAGGACAGTCTCCCCAAAAGAGTTCAAGATCATTCAAGATCAAGAGCCAAGGGAGATCACCCCCAAAACTGACTTTTGCCTAAGGACGGCATTTTGTTCTGAAAATTGTTTGAATTGTTTGTACATATTTCCTGTATTTTCTGTATCTTAATACAGAGACCAATAAATGGATAAGGATGGCCATTTACTAAAACAAAGCTGGTGGTGCCCTTAGACTTTTGCAGTATTGTAGTTGTGGTCCAGTTTCGGCCTATGGCTGACGTCTTTAGTGTTTTGTCTTTTACATATTTTTTTCAGCTTGTTTTGTTTAGCCTTGCTTGCCTCTCCTTTTGTCCATTAGTGATTCTAGATGTCAGTATTTTGAGAGGGCGTCACTTGCTGAGAACCTGTTCATACAAACACTGTGAAGTGGGTTGGCTCTGTAAATGTACATGATTGGTGTCTTTGGTATAAGTGAGCTGCCTAATAATTCCTAAACATGGAATTTGCCTTTTTTCATTGCTGTTGCAAGTGAGTTGATGCTTTTGTTCAGCAATCTCGAGCTCAGGGCAAGTCTGGCCCATACAATATTATATCTGGCCCATAGCAGCTTAAAATATTTGACTTTTTTACTCATTATATATTATTTCCTAGTTTAAGCACGGCATTGTTTCTTTGTAAATACCACATTTTTCTTTTGTTCCAAATCGTATCTTCCTGATTACACAAAAGATCCAAGTAAAACATATTCATTTAAATTTCATTCATTCATTTATAAATAAAACTTATTTTTTTTGGCCCCTGAAAATCTGTAAAATACATTATGTGGTCCTTGTACCAAAATGTCTGGAGACCCATGCTGTAGTTGAGCTGTCTGTCATACTCCCAGCATCTCTTTCCTGGATAATGAGCTCCTGCTGAGGTTTCTCACGTGACCAAATCAGCATGTGCACACAATAGTTTGAGTGTAGTGCTCCACTGATCAAAATAATTGATGATCCAATCATCACACAAATGGAAATCCAGGGCGCGATCCTAACCTGGAGTTAGGCCTGCATAGTTAGGCCAGCAAAATTTGGCCAGCACAAGGTGCACCATAAAGCGTGTTTGGACCACACTTGGAGTCAGAGAGGCCAACACACAGACATGCACCATCCTCCCTGACTCCGAGAGTGGTTCAAGCGTGCTTTACGGTGGCCCTTGTGCCGGCCAAACTTTGCTGGTCTAATTTGTGCCAGCCTAACTCTAGGTTAGGATTGCACTCTCAGTTTCTGTGCATGTCAAAACAGTGGTGTTATGGTTGAACAGGCCTTGAAAATCCAGGACCTGGATAACAATCAGTTCATGTGATTCAGTGTGATGGTTTCCATGGCTTGAATACTTTTATAGATGCTTTTGACCTTGCTTGGTAATCGCTGGTGCTCTTGCGCACTTTGGCCATCCATAGAAATGTCAGTTTTTCAATTTGGAAAACCTTCTGTACCAGTACAGGTGTACCCTGGTATCTGTTCTGGACCCCACCTTGGATACCTGACACCATGGATACTGAGGACGCCCTTTTAAAGATAGGGGAACATCAGTGGTTTTGCCGGAACAAGGTTAAAAAAAGGTTTATTTAATGTTCTCCTGTCTTTTCAATAGAAGTCCCAATATCCATGATATCTGTGGATAACTGAAACTGTGGATCCTGTATCAGTGGATACTGGGGCATGCCTGTATCTGATTATGTACAGGTCTGGTGAGATGAATCCAAATGGTCCCGTCAGTATCTCTTGGCTTGCTGGCCTCTCCACAAGAATATCCTCTCCCTATTTAGATGGTCGCAAGTTGTTGTTTTGCAGGGGATTTGTGCACTGGGGCATGTGGTACTGATCCTGAGTAAACTCTGGGTTCTTTCCGTTTCATGCAGCAAGTGATGGAACAATGAAGGACCCGAAAGGGCAGACCCTGCAGGAGGAAGAGGATGACTTTGAGCCCCAAGTTGAGTTGCATTTCACCATCTTGGAAGAATCGGAAGGGGGGCATTTCCCAGGGGAAACTTTGGCACTGCGATATTGACGCCGAGTTGCAGCCGGATAGTTCCTCTCCACCGGAAGCAGACGATGACTCGGTGTACTCCGACCGGACGCGGTCCCCCTCTCCCGAGCTCCAGGAAGTGCTTCCGGACCCTGACAGGGCTGTGGGTGAAAGTAGGGGAGAGACGTACCCGCAGCAGGGTCCTGAGCAGCAGGTCGAGCTGCACTTCACCATCCTGGAGGAGTCAGAAGGGGGCATTTCCGAGGGCAAGCTGTGTGCCAGCGAGGTCAGCCTGGACGAGCCGCTGGAGGTGGACCACCCGCTGCCTCCGAATCCAGAGCACCAGTGGAATAAACCCGTGCACTGGAGCGAGAAACCCAGGCAGCCATTGGAGGTGGAGAGGACTTCTTCCCCGGCACAGGAGAGGCTGGAGGGAGAAATGCAAGGAGGTTCTGATCTACAGGTAGAACATCATTTCACCATCTTTGATGATCCCGAGGAAGTGGGTCTTTCCCAGGGGCCTGAGGATTATCCCACCTGGGAAAGCCCCTTCAAGCCAGGAATGTATCCAGGAGACTATCCAAAAGAGGACTGGGACACCTCCATCGACAGCCTGGGTGATGTCTTTGAAGCATCTTTCCAGCAGCAGTTCTACCCGGGAGGGAGGGTGTACCCCTGTAGCGAGTGCGGCCGCATTTTCAACCGCAAGTCCACCCTGACAAGGCACTGGCGGACCCACACGGGAGAGAAGCCCTATTCGTGCCTCTACTGTGGGCGGAGCTTCAGCCTGAACCTGAACTTACTCACGCATCAGATGACCCACACAGGGGAGAAACCCTACAAGTGCCCCGACTGTGGGCAGAGCTTCACCCGGAGCACGAGTGTCACCAGGCACCAGCGGAGCCACCGGGAGGGGAGCCCTTATAAAAATGACCCGTGGGAGGACACCTTCTCGTATGGGTACCCGGTGCCCTTCCCTTACCCGATGCCGCCGCTGGTGATGGAGAAATCCTACATGTGCCCAGATTGCGGAGAGACCTTTACTCACAGCGGGAGCCTCAACAGGCACCTGCGGATGCACAGGGGGGGAGAGGCCTTACAAGTGTGTGATCTGTGGGGAAGGCTTCTGCTCGATGTCGAAGCTTTACCGGCACGAGAGGATCCACATGGTGGACAAGCCCTACCACTGTGAGATCTGCGGGAAGAGCTTTGCCGTCAAGTCAACGCTGACCAGGCATCAGCTGCTCCACCAGGCGGAGAGACCTTACATGTGCGCCCACTGCGAAAAGGGCTACGTTCAGAGGAGCCACCTGGCCAGGCACCACCACAAGGCGCACCCCGGCGTGCCCTTCAACCCCATCAAAGCGAACTGTATGCCCGCCACCATTTTGGATTCCGACAACCTAGTCACCTATTTCTGGGGGGATGAGGAGACCGACGCTGCCTCTGAACCTGTCCCGACTCAGTTGATCTATTCGGGAGCAGACTGCTGAAAAGGGGGGTGGGTATCACTAGCCTGGAGCTATGTGAGCCCCAGAGAAGGAACACCTTGGTCCCCACCTTCCTGTGCCCTGTTGATCTGGGATGCTCCTGGCCTGGGAGCTCAGGGGAATGGTTTGCCTCCCCAATGGATTCTTGCTGCAAAAACAGAGACGTGGACTTTGTTGCAGACAGTGCCAAGACTCCTTGCTTGCCTTGCTCTTCTTACTACAGTGATACATACACCCCAGCATCACCTTGGCATCCAGGG
Organism: Lerista edwardsae; assembly: GCA_029204185.1. NCBI lineage: Eukaryota > Metazoa > Chordata > Lepidosauria > Squamata > Scincidae > Lerista > Lerista edwardsae. The sequence continues at coordinate 1,607,145 of JAJKFI010000004.1, forward strand.
AGGGTGTTCTGCTGCTGGGTTACACCTGCTCCCCATCACAGGACACTGTAGGTGCACCAGCATCAAAGTGCAGCAGACAAACCACAGCCAACAGCAGAGTTCTGCCGTAAGCCTATCACCTTATTCCCAGACAGACTGGCTCACCTGAGCTACTGCTTAAGCTGTTGAGAAGCAACAGGCCCAGTTGAAACTGGGCAGCCAGAAAACCTGTGATGATGAAAGCCTCCCTTAACAGAGGAAAGGGAAAGCAGCCCAGTCCATAGGAAAATGTCTAGTATAGTGAGATGCGTGGCAGCTTGGGAATTCTTTCGCATTTGTTTTTGTAGTAAGATGAAATCTTGGGTTTTTTAAAGGAAAAACGATGCTTTCTATCTTTTTTTTTTTTCTTTGATGGCCAGACTCTTAAAACCTTAGTAAAATACAGAAAAGGAGAAAGGGTGTCCAGATGCTTTCTAGAAGTATTATTTGCAGTGCAAATCCCGTTTGGAATGGGAAATGAAAACCCCCAGTCTTTTGGTGATTGGGGCATCTTGCTACTGGTACATCATGTGCTGCTTTCATTTATAAACCTTAATTTCCATGTTAGGGGAAGAATAAAATCTGACATGACCTTTGGTCTCGCTCTATGAATTGGCCGTTCTCAAAAAATGAAAGAAATATGGCTAAGACAAAATTTGGGGAGTATTCTTTTTGGGTTACTTACCCATATTAATAAAACATCAGTAGATGGGTCCCTTTTTTGAGGATGCCGATGGAAGGCCGTAGCTGCAGATGTGCGCGATCTGACATGTGAAGAGGTCATAGTTTGAAGGAATGGCCCATTTTTAAATATTTTTGTATGCCATTGATCTTTTGATGCAATCAGTAATGAAAATAGGCAGGAAAAAGTCCTGCACAGCTGTGCAATATGCACAACAGTAAGGCTGCAATCCTATACACACTTTCCTGGGAGTAAGCCCCATTGCACAATGGGACTTCATGTTAAGCACAATCCTATGCATGCCTCCTCAGAAGTACAGTAACTTGCAGTGTCTAAACTTTGTAGCCATCTCATGTCTCAGGCCAGGGCTCCTCTTGTTTTTATAAGAGAGGGAAATGTAGCTTGCTGAAACCCTCTGCAATGAATTCATAGCTAAGTTCCGTAGCCCTTTCACAAAGCTACGTTTCCCAGCTGGGTAGGAGAAGGGAGATGGTGCAGTTAAGTTGTTTTGAAACGTGTTGCACTTTATAGCTCATCTAGTCGAAAAACCCTTAATTGACCCCATGGGGTATTTGTACGGAGAAATGAGCACTTACAGCAACGAAGATGAGGAAAGGAAAGGCTTGGAGGTGACATGGAAAGAACTTGTTGCTAAGGCACAACACACACATGCATACTCTCCCACTGTAGCAAGGCTTTCTGTGTCCCTGCTGAACTGGGAAATAAAATTGTGATTTTAGCGTGAGTGTAAGTGACAGCTACTCCAGGAGAAAGAGAAGCGGGATAAATGGATCAAATAAGAGTCCCTCCTTAGGGAACCCCCTGTATAGGTGTTATTAGGCAAATGCCCAAAGTCTCCGAGCAAAGATGGGGGAACTGGAATGTTTGGTGGCTAGGGAAAACATTGATATAGTGGGCATAACGGAAACCGGGTGGAATGCAGAGAACCAGTGGGATACTGCAATCCCAGGCTATAAACTCTATAGGAGGGACAGGGAAGGGTGTGTTGGTGGTGGGGTGGCCATCTATATCAAAGAAGGGATAGAATCCAGCAGAGTAGAAACTGAAGGTGGGCCTGACTCCACCATGGAGTCACTGTAGGTTAAACTACCAGGCCAAAACAGCAATGTAATAGTGGGGGTGTGCTGTCGTCCTCCAGATCAAAAACTTGAAGGTGACCTTGAAATGAGGAAACAAATCAGGGCCGTGTCCAAGAAAGACAGGGTTGTAATCATGGGGGACTTCAATCATCCTCGTATCGACTGGGTCAACTGGTGCTCTGGTCAAGAAAGAGAGACCGGATTCCTTGACGTTCTGAATGACTGTGCCTTAGAGCAGCTAGTCATGGAGCCCACTAGAGGACAGGTTTAATATCTGGATTTAATATTGAGTGGTACTCGGGACCTAGTTAGGGATGTCAGTGTTACTGAGCCATTGGGGAACAGTGACCATGCTGCGATTGGTTTTGCCATGCATGTCCAGGAAACAGGGCAGAGCAGATCTGACACAAAAACCCTCGACTTTCGAAGGGCAGATTTCCCTTAATTGAGGAGGCTAGTTAGAAAGAAATTGAAAGGGAAGGTAAAAAGAGTCCAGTCTCTCCAGGCTGCGTGGAGGCTGTTTAAAATAGCAGCAGCAGAAGTGTATACCACAAAGAAAGAAGGGCTCGACTAGCACCAGGAGGGTGCCTGTATGGCTGATGAATAAAGTGAGAGATGCTGGAAAGAGCAAGGAAGCTTCCTTCTGGAAATGGAAATCTTGCCCAAATGAAGAGAATAAAAAAGAACATAAACTCTGGCAGAAGTCATGTGGGAGGGCGATACAGGAGGCCAAGGAAGACTTTGAGAAACGCATGGCCAGAAACATAAAGGGGAACAATAAAAGCTTCTTCAAATATGCTAGAAGCAGAAAACCTGCCAGAGAGGCAGTCGGCCCACTGGATGATGAGGGAGGGAGAGGAGATAAAAGGGGACTTGGAGATCGCAGAGAAATTAAATGAATTCTTTGCATCTGTCTTCACGGCAGAAGAACTTGGGCAGATACTGCTGCCCGAATGGCCTCTCCTAACTAAGGAATTCAGATAATAGTTACTAAAGATGTTTTAGATCAAATTGATAAACATAAATAAGTCACCAGGCCCAGATGGCATCCACCCAAGAGTTATCAAGGAACTAAAGAATGAAGTTGCCAACCTCTTAACTAGAGTGTGCAACTTGTCCCTTCAAACAGCCTCAGTTCCAGAGGATTGGAGGATAGCCAATGTCACACTAATCCTTAAAAAAGGAAGGAGGGGGACACTGGAAACTACAGGACGGTCAGCCTAATATCTGTTCCGGGTAAGATGGTGGAAAGCCTCATCAAAGATAAAATCCTAGAACACGTAGAGGAACAAGTACTGCTGAAGGAAAGTCAGCATGGCTTCTCTAAGGGTAAGTCTTGCCTCACAAACCTTTTGGAATTATTTGAAAAGGTCAACAGGCACGTGGATGTGGGTGAACCTGTGGATATAATACCTGGATTTTCAGAATAGAAGGCGTTTGACACAGTCCCCCACCAAAGGCTGCTGAAGAAACTTCACAGTCAGGGAATAAGAGGGCAGGTCTTCTTATGAATCCAGAATTGGTTGAGGGCCAGGAAACAGAGAGTGGAGGTCAATGGGCAATTTTCACAGTGGAGAGAGGTGAAAAGCGGAGCGCCCCAGGGATCTGTCTTGGGACCTGTGCTTTTCAACAGGTTCATAAATGACCCGAAAACAGGCATAAGTAGTGAGGTGGCCAAGTTTGCAGATGACACAAAACTTTTTCAGGTGGTGAAAACCAAAAGGGATTGTGAAGAGCTCCAGTAGGGCCTCTCCAAACTGGGGGAATGGGCACCCAAATGGCAGATGCGTTTCAACATAGACAAGTATAAAGTGATGCACATTGGGGCAAAAAATCAAAACTTCAACTATAAGCTAATGGGTTCTGAGCTGTCTGTAACAGCTCAGGAGAGAGATCTTGGAGTTCTAGTAGACAAGTCAATGAAAGTGTCGACCCAATGTGCGGCAGTGGTAAAGAGAGCCAATTCCATGCTTGGGATAATTAAAAAAGGAGGTTGTTCCTCAGCGCCCCGATTTCCCTGCCTTCCTTTCTCCTCGTTTGCTGGGCTGCTCTCCCGGTCTCTAGCTCTTCCAGGGGCATAGCTAAAGAAGTGCAGGGGGTGCAATTGCGCTGGGCTACAAGCTTTGGGGGGGGCAACAAACTGAGCTTGACACTAGTAAAAACCTTGGTATGTATGAGTAATACTATCATGCTACACACCGTTTGATTTGGAATTCAACGCAGAATGCAGTGAAGCAAACCAGAGTGTAATAGCTTCACCCTGTCAAAAGTTATGGGCAAAAAAAGAAAGGAAAATGAAAATACAACTGTGATGTCGCTTCCTGTTGTGACGTCACTTCTGGGACATCATTTGTCCCTCTGCACTGAGCTACACTTTCATTAGCTACACTTTCATTTCACTTTCATTCTAGTGAGCTCTTCTTCTGGGCCTCAAGAGAAACCAGGTAGTTTTGTTCCAGAGCGGGGAGGGAAACCTCTGTTCCAGCTGTTTCTGGCTGCAACCGAGATGAAGCCTGCAGTGACCTACCTAGAGAGGGATCCCAGCTCTAAGCTTTGCAAGCAGCCGCTCCACCTCCTCTTCGGAGCCCTTTGGAACCAACATAGCCTCCGTTCTGCTCTAGCCATTGGGAATGGTTCCGAAGAGGGGAGGGGAGCAGTGACCCCCTCTAGGTACGCTTCTGGAAGCCAGTTTGAATCCATTCCACCCACGTTGCAACCCACTTTCCAACAAATAGTCTATTTTCCTTTTCCATGAAACTTCTCAGGTGGCACATTTAACACTGCATATAATTTTGACCCCACATCCTACTGAGGCAGGGAGGTTCTTTGCCCCTTTGCCCCACTCCCCAGCCAAAGGCAAGCAGGCTAGCTGGCTCTTGGGCGGCTTCCCTTCTGCTCAAAGGCTTCTTGGCTGGCCTCCCAGGCTGATCTCTTTCAATCTGCAGCCTGTTCTGCTTTCACCTCTTCGTCTTCCCACCACTTGACTTAGGCTCCATGTCAGGACTCTTTCCATGCAGCTATAAAAGATCTCTTTTGTCTCACCCAGTGGCAGAGCGAATGAAAGCGTAGCCCGGTGCAGAGGGCAAAACGATGCCCTGGAAGCAACATCACAACAGGAAATGACGGACAGTGGTCTTTCTGTTTTCTGGATTTTTTTTGGCCATAACTTTTCCAGATATTCCAATATGGTTTGTTGCATTAAATTACCTTTCCAGTGATATATTACAGGAAGGCTTTATTCATACCTACCAAGGTTTTCAGAGTTTTGGGCACTAATGTCAAGTTCAGCTTGTTGCCCCCCTAAAGCTTGTTGCCCGGTGCAATTGCACCCCCCTGCACTTCTTTAGCTACGCCTCTGGTCTCACCTGATCCTGAAGCCCATGCCTCTCTCCCCTACCGCACCCTCCTCGTCCCTGCATTTCCCTGTTTGCCCTTCATCTTGGGAGAGTGGTGCATTGGGAAGGAGCTGGGCAACCTTTGCAGCAAACACAAACCAGGCTCGCAGGAGCACGTCCAGTCTCTGCCACCGAGCTGCAGGAGAAAAGGCAGTTTCTAGAGGGTCAGTGTGGCACAATGGCTGTAGTGCAGTGGTTCTCAAGCTTTTTAGCACTGGGACCCACTTTTTAGAATGACTGTCTGTCCGGGACCCACCAGAAGTGCTGTCATGGCCGGAAGTGCCATCATTGTGACACCAGAGCCTGCTGCTTTCCTGAGAATGCAGCAATAAGTTGGGTGATTTCTCAGCCATTTTCCAATAGCAAAGTGAATCAGACAGGGAAAAAGCCTATTTACAAGCAGAACAACCACACAGCCCTTCCCCTTTCCAGCATCCCATCTTCCCGTATTTTCAACGTGGCTGCTCTAGGTGCTTCATGACACACCTGAAATTGGCTCACAACCCACCAATGCATCCCAACCCACAGTTCGGGAACCACTGCTGTAGTATGTCGCATTTGAGTATCAGAAGCTAACATGCAAGGCCCAGCTCAGGCTCATGGGATGTTCTTGAACAAATCACTTCCTTCTTGGTCTGATCTACCTCCACCAGATAGCTGGGGTCATAAATGAGCTTAAAAGCAACCAAGTAAGTTGCTAAAGTTGTCTGTAGTCTATGTGCTCGCGCAAGAGCATGAGCCTAAGCTTGCTGGAGAAGTCTCCGGGCTTGCTGAAGACAGGTATACCTGTCCTGTCCTTCCAAACCATAATTTCCACAGCAGTGGGGCCATTGCGGTGGAGGCCCTGCCTTGCCTCCCCCCCTCCCCCAGCAGCAGGAACTCTGAGCAGGGTGTTCTGGGAGGAATGCACAGCTTGGACCTCCATAAGTCCTTCCTGTAAGTTTCAACTTCATTAGTCACATTAACCTACAATTCTTTGGGGGACGAGAAATCTTATGAAGTGAAAAGTGTGGGTTGCAATTGAAGAGAATGCTAGGGAACTAGTTTTTGCAGACACTGTGCCCTGTGCCCTCTGTGTTGAACTTTGCCAGTTTCCCAGCAGGGAGTCCATTCAATGTCAACAGATCCACCCATCATAAGAACGTAAGAAGAGCCCTGCTGGATCAGGCCAAAGGCCCATCTAGTCCAGCTTCCTGTATCTCACAGCGGCCCACCAGGTGCCCCAGGGAGGCATGAGACAACAAGATGCTTGGATCCCGTTGCCACTCCCTTGCACCCAGTACTCTGAAGTAGCCTACTACTAATGTAAGGAGGTTGCACAATCCATCATTGCCTATAGCCCACAATGGACCTTTCTTCCAGAAATCCATCCAATCCCCTTTTAAAGGCATCAAGACCAGATGCCATCACCACCTCCTGTGGCAAAGAGTTCCACAGATTAACTACCCGCTGGGTAAAAAAGTACTTCCTTTTATCTGTTTTAACTCTCCCAACCCTCAGTTTTAGCGGATGCCCCCTGGTTCTGGTGTTTTGAGAGAGGGGAAAGAACATCCCTCTATCGACTCTATCCCTTCCGTGCATTATTTTGCATGTCTCAATCATGTCCCCCATCAGGCACCTTTTTTTCTAGGCTGAAGAGCCCCAAACGCTGCCGTCTTTCTTCATAAGGGAGGTGCCCCAGCCCCGCAATCATTTTCGTCGCTCTCTTCTGCACCTTTTCCAACTCCACTGTGTCCTTTTTGAGGTGCGGCGACCAGAACTGCACCCAGTATTCCAGGTGCGGCCTTACCATTTATTGATATCGTTTATGCCACATAAGCATTGCTTCCTTGGCACTGTTCCCAGGGACTGCTGCAACCAGCCTCTGCTCTTTCGATTGTAGAGAGACTTCAGAAAGCAGGAAAGCGAAACCTAAGTGGGATTTGGAGTCCTGAAGGAGTCATGGCTGCTGCTGCTCCTTCCATGCCAGCTCCCCAACCCAAAGCCCGAAAGCCGGGACTCTGTGCTCTGTGCCAGGGACCGTTCAGAACTCCGGTCATCCTCAAGGGCCAGAAGTTCTGCAGTTTCTGTTTTAATCGCTTGAAGAAGGAGGCCCTGGCCAGCCGACCTCCCCCTAAGGATGGCAAGAAAGGAAAGACAGACAGGAGGGAAGAGAGCCCCCCTGCGGAGGAGGAGGGGGGGCAGGGGCTGTGCGGGGAGCATGGAGAGGAGCTGACTTGGTTCTGCCCTGTGGAAAAAGTCCCCATCTGTGAGGTCTGCAAAGCATCCACGATCCATGGGTCTCACGCTGCAGTTCCAGTTGAAGATGCGGCCCAGGAATACAAGGTGGGGAGATGTTTGTTTATTTAATCAATCAATCAATCAATTTAAAGATTTCTACCCTGCCTTTTCCCCACAGTGTGGGACTCAAGGTGGCTTACAAAACCAGAATAACAACATAGAAAAATCAGAATAAGGACAGATTAAAACAACCAGATCACCAACGTTAAAAAACAACAACACAATTTCATTAAAATACCAGCCAATCGCTCACTCAAACGCCTTCCTAAAAAGCAAGGTTTTGAGCCCCCGCCGAAAGATCTCAAGAGAGGGAGCCATTCTTAATTCGAGGGGAAGGGCGTTCCATAAACGGGGAGCCACCACTGAGAAGGCCCTATTCCTAGCCGCTGGCCCCCCTCACCTGGTGGCAGCACAGTCAAAAGGGCCCCTCCTGATGACCCAGGAGGACAGGGAGGATTATATGGAAGAAGGTGGTCCCTCAAATACCCAGGACTCAAGCTTGTTGCTTGTTTCTGGATTATTTGTTCATTTTGGACCCTTCTAGCCTGCAATTTCTGACATCAAAAATCTTTGAAGGGGGAGGACACATTACTCAAAGGAATCATACAAATCCAGTTCAGTAGGAAAGCAAGCCATTCATAAATAAACAGCAGTAAATCCACCTGGGGACGGGTGTTAGGCCGCATCCAGGTAACACCCACCTCCCTGGGCTGGCCCACCCCCACTGGTGGGCCACAGACGCATAGTTTGGGAATTGTGCACATGCATACGCCCAGTGGTGTTATCCTACTGGAACGCAGGGCGGGACATCCGGGTGATTGACAGCCCGCCCATCGTGTTCCGCAGCATTACGCCGTTTGCGTAACGTACGCAAGCAGCGTAATTGGTTACGCAAACGGCGTAACGCTGTGGAACGCGATGGGCGGGCTGTCGATCACCCGGATATCCCGCCCAGTGTTCCGGTAGAATAACACAACTGCATACGGTACATGTGCATGTGCACTCACACGTATACACATCCCTGGCAACTGAAGGAAACACACATCATTACATGTAATAAAGAGAATTTACTGGATAATAGAAGAAGGGTGTCGGGGATACCTTTTGTTGATTATGACATTTTGATTTGGTAGAAGAAAACTATCTGTAAGTAGGATATACTGCTTCACTCTTGCTGCGTCTTTCGAAGTATTTATGCATGATTTAGATTTTTTCTTTTTATTAGTTAAAAAAAAGTATTAAAAATACATCAGATGTAGTTCACAACATATGCTTCAACACGTTTATAAGGCATTAAGGTGCCACCTTTTCTTGAATGAGGGCACAACAAGTGGGATGAAAATTTAAAAAAAAAACTCATCTAACTCAGGAGTTCTTGGGCTCTTGGCTCATTTCAAATCTCCTCTCTCAGGTGCCTCACCATGAAAATGAAATGATGGATTTCAAACGGGCCCACTTTGCAGAGCCAAGCAGAGCTACTGCAGAGCTACGAAATGAACAGCTGGAGTGCTCCTGAACTGCTCCAGAAAGCTACAGATGGAACCAAACACAAGGGGAAGAGTCAACAAATGTCATTAAAACTACATTTTTTTTTCTTTCCTGCCAGGCCAAACTGCAGCATGTGGTGTATCTTTTAGAGCAGAAACTGGAAAAGTCTCTGGAGCTGAAACAGCAGGAAGGGAAGAAAACAGCACTGTGGAAGGCAGGTGTCGTGTAAGAGTCTCTCTGGGACTTGCTTCGGCTGCAGGATTCAGAATAACACTGATTTCCTGAGGGGTTTACCGAACTAAAAAAAACCCACTCAGAATCTTCCTCTGAAAACCTCCCGGACCTTTCAAAGTGCTAGTGAGAGAGTTATAAAATATAATTACCTCTCAGTATTTTCCATGGCCTCATTTTCCATGGGGGTTCCCGGAACCTTCACAGATACCAAAATCCATGGATATTCAAATCCACGGATTTGAGTCACCAGCTGCCTCCATGTATGACCTGAACCTTGTTCCGGTTATTTCCGGAAGCTTTCTGAAGCCCACAGAAGCCAACTGCCCGTGCCTGTGGTCTCTGCAAGCCTCAGAATGCCACCAGGAACAGTTTAAAGGTAACTTCCAGGTTTTGGAGAAAACCAGAAGTTTCTTTTAATGTGCTCCAGCTGGCATTCTGAGGCCCGCAGAGGCCGCAGGTGGCCATAATACGGCCTCTGCAGGACTCAGAAAACCTCTCAGATGTGACCAGATCAAGAGGATCTTACATTTGGCTGGAGCAACTGTTCGCAGCCTCTCAAATGTACCCCATTGTGATTATTTTGGCAAGTGTTTCCTGGAGGGCCAAAATAAACACAATGATCAGATGGAGGTATAACCAGATGCACATAATGCAGGACTTGGAAAGGGGAAGGTCAGACCAGGATGTGATGGGAACAGGTATATACAGGTATATTGTATCTGTACTGCTTGATGAAATTAAGTGTTTGTTCTTTTTGCATTTCTATTCCTGTCTTCCAATAGACTTCATGTAACATGAAATTGTGCCCTTGTAATCCCCCTTCTCCTTGGGAGGAAGGATTGATATCAACAGATCACATTGTTAAAACTATATAAAGTGCCATGCCAAATGTAAGATCTTTGCACTAGTCCGTTCTTTGCTGCGGAGCGTATTGCTCTTGTGCCTCTTTAATATTAAAGATTTTTTGAACCTTTTTCCATCAAGTCCAGCGCTGGTCTCTGTCATCTTAGGTTTTTGATTAGCCTTCTTTCAGCTAGGAATTTTCTATGAGGTTTTTCTCTCCAAGTTGCACGCCGAGCGGGGACTCTCAGCCAGGGGACCTCTCGTCATCCATAAGGACCCCGACAACATATCCATGGGTTCGGAACCCACAGATGATCAATTCTGTGGGTCCTGAATCCATGGATATCGTGGGCCCACAGTATTGACTGGTGCTTTATATACTCTCTCTCTCTCTCTCTCTCTCTCTCTCTCACCGCACCACACCAGTCAAAAAAGCAGTGGTGTAGTTAATGAAAGTGTAGCCTGGTGCCGAGGACAAAATGATGACCCTGAAGTGATGTCACAACAGCAGGTGACATCACAAACCGCAATTTTTACATGACAGTTGTATTTTTGTTTTCTGGGTTTTTAGCCATAACATTTGATAAAGATATTACACTCTAGTTTGCTTCATTGTATTCTGCATTAGCTTACCTTTCCAATGATATATAATACGATGGTATTATTCATACATTCTAAGGTTTTCACCATTTGGGCCACCAGTGTCAAACTCAGCTTGTTGTGTGTCCCCCTAAAGCTTGTTGCCAGGTGCAATTGCACCCCCCTGCACTCCTTTAGCTACGCCCAGTGGTGTTATTCTACCAGAACGCTGGGCGGGACATCCGGGTGATCGACAGCCTGCCCATCGCGTTCCGCAGCGTTACACTGTTTGTGTAACGTACGCAAGCGGCGTAATTGGTTACGCAAACAGCGTAACGCTGCGGAACGCAACGGGCGGGCTGTCAATCACCCGGATGTCCCACCCAGCATTCTGGTAGAATAACACCACTGGCTACGCCCCTGCATTGAAGTCCTTTTTCCCACTTCTTTCTCTTTGTCTCTTGTGAAGGGTAAAGTACACCTCCAGAAAGAGCTCATCCTGACTGAGTTCAACAAGCTGTTCAACTTCCTGGATGAGGAATCGGATCGTCTCCTGGAGAAGCTGAAGCAAGAGGAGAGAGAGACCCTGAAGAAGCTGCACAAGAATCTATCGCAGCTCTCCGAGCAGAGTTCCTCACTCAAGCAGCTGGTTGCAGAGATCAAGAAGAAGAGTCAGCAACCGGCTGCTGAGCTGCTAAAGGTGCGAGAGTCCTGAAGATTGCAGCACTTCCCCGGGCATAACTTACAGGGAAATCAATGGGATGCATCTGCAAGTAAACAGAGAGAGAATTGGCTTGTCTCTTTCTGTCAATATGTGCTGTTGAAATTCTGCCTGTTCCCTAGTACTGAGGGTGAGCTAAAGTGGTGCTCTGCAACTTAATTAGAGCGCAATCCCACACCCTATGTTGGGTCGACACAACGTGCTTGCGTCGGCCTAACGTCACTAGTGCCAACGTGGGGGCGCTGACTGGCACGTCGGGGTGGCAGTATGGCTCTTGGGCCAACGCTGGCACTAGCTAGCCTGCTATTTGGCAGGTGCAGATCTGAGGAAACATTTGGGGCAAGGGCAAATGTGCCCTTGCCCCAGGTAGGCTCCCCAATGTTCCTAAGGTGCCTTGGATATGGGGCAGGCCCACTGGCCTCGCCATTCCAGTGCAACTTAGGATTGCACTCTTAAAGTACTTTGCTCAGATAGCCTTCTGTATCTGGGTCCTGTGAATGATTCCAGCTATCTTCTGATTATGAGGGCGCAATCCTAACCTGGAGTTAGGCTGGCACAAGTTAGGCCAGCAAAGCTTGGCTGGCACAAGGGACACCGTAAAGCGCGTTTGGACCACTCTCGGAGTCAGGGAGGATGGCACACGTCTTGTGTGCTGGTCTCTCTGACTCGGAGAGTAGTCCAAACATACTGTACGGTGTCCCTTGTGCCAGCCAAACTGTGCAGGCCTAACTCCAGGTTAGGGTTGCGCCGTGAGTCTGTCAGTGGTTGGAAATCTTCAGAAATCAAGACTTCCAAACCCAAAATGGCCCACAATCGGAACTCAGGCTGAAGCCAGGCTGGAATACATATGACTGCCCACCATGAGGCCACAGAACCAAATAGTTGGATTTAGATCTTCCTCAGCAAGTTCCAGCTAGGTGAAAGCAACAAAAATGTGGGTTGGCTATTTTCAAACTGGCAAGAAGGCAACTTAGGTGCAATTGATCACAGATCGTAAATAAACAGGAGAAAATTTGTAAGTAATGATCTTTTTTTTTCCTTCCCTTTTTTTTTTTTGCTCCTAAGGATGTGGAAAGTGCATTGAGCAGGTAAACTTTTTCAGTTGCTTTCCTGTCAAAGGTTGTACAGAAGCAATAGCACTGTACAATAGCACAATAGTCAACAGAGGTTTAAAACCCCACCTGCATACCTGTACACAGGCCACAAATAGCAGCATCGCCTTGAGGATTCAGTGGTTGGGAGCCCAGCTCCTTGTCCCCCCCCCTTGCATAAATCTTTGGTCCTTGTATGGTGTGCTAGCTAGTCCATCTATATATATTCCCCCCCCCAACATCCTGTGTGCTCTGTCTAATAAACCACATGAAATTCCTCTAAGTAGCACAATTTATTCAAATAGATCTGTGTACATAGGATTGTGTAAAACCCTCTGCATTTTGTAAAATATTAAACCAGTGTTATTCAAACTGTGGGTCGGGGCACACTTGATGGGTCGTGACCTGATGTCTGGTGGGTCGTGGAAAGCTGGGAGCAGCCATCTTGGAAATTGCAGGGCTTACCCTTGTTCTGTTCCTTTTGTTAGTGTTAATAGTTTGAATTTTCAAGTGAGGGTTTTCTTTTTAAATTTTGTTTTTAGTTCAGTGCCTTTACATAATATTTGCATTTCAGGAATGTCGTTTTATTATGTTACAATGATAGCACTTCCTGCTCGATTTCACCTCCTGCCACAACATCACTTCCAGGTTAATGACATCACTTCTGGTGGGTCCCAACATGAGTGCCATTCTAAAAAGTGGGTCCCGGTCTAAAAAGTTTGAATACCACTGTATTAACGTACGACACTGGCTTTAGTATAGATATCTCTCTTCCCCCCCCCCTTCCATGAAAGTAAAATCACTATATAAATACAGCCCAATTCCATGCTGTGGTTTTTCCAGGAGTGAAAATGTGACTCTTCAGGAAGCAGATGTCATTCCTACTGAACTGATGAATGTCTACCACATTCCTTCCCTCAGCGTTATTGAAATCGTAACAAAATTCAAGGGTAAGTGCACAGAAAAGTATGAATTTTGAAAGTGGCTTACCAGTTGCTACAGTCACTGTGCCAGTGGTCAGCTGTGTGGGGCAAATGTTGTAAGGTGGATGCCAGGAGGGATTTGTGCTGGACCAGGCTGATTATGCTGTTCTCAGAACATGTGCATGAGTACAGGTGTGCCCCGGTATCTTTGGAGGAGAGGTATCTTTGGCTCCCCGTGGATACCCAAATCCATGGATAAGAGGAAGCCTATGTTTAGGGCCTGGGACATGGTCGCACTGCGGGTTAAACAGCTGCTGCTGGGCTTTCTGACCGGAAGGTTGGGAGTTCAAGACCATGCAACGGAGAGAGCTCCTGTTGCTTGTCCCAGCTCCTGCCAACCTAGCAGTTCGAAAGCACCTTAAAAATGCGAGTAGATAAATAGTACCACTTCAGTGGGAAGGGAATGGTGTTCTGTGCGCTACGGCATAGAGTCATGCCAGCCACATGACCACGGAAGCTTGTCCTCAGACAAAACGCTGGCTCTACAGGCTTAGAAATGGAGATGAGCACCGCCCCCACAGTCGGTCACGACTAGACCATTTGGTCGTGGGGAAACCTTTACCTTATGTTTAGGGCACAATCCTAACCCAGAGTTAGGCTAGCATAAGTCCCTTGTGCCAGCCCAGGAGTGTCACAAACACACCGTAAAGTGCATTTGGACCACTCTTGGAGTCAGGGAGGACAGTACACATCCGTACGCTGGCCTGCCTGACTCCGAGAGAGGAACAAAGTGCTTTACGGTGCATTTGCCGCATGCCTGGGCCAGCACAAAGGACTTGTGCCAGCCTAACTCCAAGTTAGGATTTCACCCTCAGTGACCCAAAGTAAGAATAAAGGAAGTTAACCCCCACCATCCATGATTAATTGAAACCGTGGATATGAGAAACCGTGGATATGTGGATATAGGGACCCACCTGTATTAGAACCACAAGCAGGCTGTGATCATTTTTCAGATAGGAGGAAGTGATGTTTCTAGCATGCCACTAGTTAGGCCAGCAAAGTTTGACCAGCACAAGGGTCAAAGTGTGACCTGCACATAAAGCATGTTTGGACCACTATTGCAGTCAGAGAGGCCAGCACACAGACGTGCGCCATCCTCCCTGACTCTGAGAGTGGTCCAAACACGCTTTACGGTGGCCCTTGTGCCGGCCAAACTTTGCTGGCCTGTCTGTGCAGGCCTAACTCCAGGTTAGGATTGCGCTCTCAGTATGAGAAGTCTGCTGATGGGACAGATTGAGCTTCAAGCTGCCAGTTCCTCCCTCAGGGCTCAGTTTGATAGCAAGAAGCGTCCAGATGGAGCGTGCTGATTTTTCTGCCTCAATTTCCAAGAGAAATGTCCTTCCCAGTTTTACCGTTTTCTCAGGTTCTGCCAAGAGATCTCTCTCGGCCCCCAGAACTCACTGGCATGTTTTCTCCCACCAGTGGAGATGTCTCTGGATCCAGCCACAGCTCACTCCAGCCTTGTGGTCGCCGAGGATGGGAAAAGTGTCCAACACAGAACTGCGCGGCAGGAGCTGCCTGACAACATGGAAAGATTTGACACCTACGTCATTGTCCTGGGCTCGAGGCGGTTCACCTCAGGGAGGCACTACTGGGAGGTGGAGGTGGGGGGGCAGCCCCGAATGGGACTTGGGGGTTTGCAGAGAATCTGTGAGCAGGAAGGGGCCGGCCATCCCGCTGGCCCCCAGGAGTGGCTTCTGGAGACTGTGGCTCCGGAAGAGAGACCAATACAAGGTCCTGATCTCCTGCCCCACACCTCTCGCCGTGAGTGTGAAGCCCACCCGGGTGGGGGTTTTCCTGGACTATTCTGAAGGCGAGGTTTCGTTTTACAATGTGACAGAGAGAAGCCACATGTACACCTATATTGGCGCCTTCTATGTTCCCTTGCGGCCTTTCTTTAGCCCAAGCCGCCATCACAGAAGGGGAAAAGCATACCCGCTGTCTATCTGCCCTGTTACAAAAAAGGATACTACCAGGAGCAAAGAGACAAGAGACAAAACTCAGAAGTGTTTTCAGGCACTGAAATAAGATTTGTCTCTACCTACAGTACTAAGGGCGCAATCCTAGCCTGGAGTTAGGCCGGCACAAGGGACAGCATAAAGTATATTTAGACCACTCTCGGAGTCAGAAAGGCCAGCACACAAACGTGTGCCATCCTCCCTGACTCTGAGAGTGGTCCAAACACCCTTTATGGTGGCCCTTGTGGCAGCCAGACTTTGCTAGCCTAACTATGCCAGCCTAACTCCAGGTCCGGATTGTGCCCTCAGTATACTTCCTCCTCTCATCTGATTGTTTTTTGCCTATCTGTTCTACCCTTTGGTTCCATCCCCTGGTGTAATGTCTCACTTTCCTAGAAAAGGACCACTCTAGCCTCCAAATCCACTGTCCTGGAGGACTCCTCGCCTCTGGTCTTTAACTCCCATCTACTCCAGTGTATATTCTGCTCTGAGAAAGAGGCAATAATTACCAAGCCTTTTTGTGGTGACATTTTCTTTTGAAATGCTAAGCGATGTCAGTGTACTAAACTATGTACCCCACCCTGAGCTCCTTGAAAGAAGGGTGGCATAGAAATCTGAAAAATAAATAATACTAAATATTTCTTCTGTTGCTATCATTTCTCTCCTGACCATGTGTATGTCCTTTAAGTAGTGTTACCAGATAGAAAGAGAGACAGAGTGCCTCTACCTTTAACCAATAAATATATGCCAATAAAGGTTTCTTCTTCTTCTTCTTCTTCTTCTTCTTCTTCTTCTTCTTCTTCTTCTTCTTATTATTATTATTATTATTATTATTATTATTATTATTATTATTATT